>VXBB01003820.1:0-36657 GCA_013399915.1 Illadopsis cleaveri
TCTGTGATTCTGTGAAACATATACACAATTAAGATAGTGAAGGCAAAGACAGAAACACATGCTCCATTCCTAGTGACAGCTAGTATGACACTTTTGATATGTCACCTTCAGATTCAGTGTGACCTGTGTTAGTGTGTAGTACCCAATCACCTCGGAGATGTCATTATGTCTTATCCATTCAGAACTACCTGTGAATAATGACCTTTCTTCCTCATTTGTTTTCCCTACTATCTATGTCCCTCTGTAAGTTTCGTTTGAGCAGTCTGCAGCTTCCTTCTTGGCTTCCTCCTGATACCTTGGGAAGGCTGACCTGGAACACAGACTGGATAGAGCTGAGAATAAAGTAGGTACTTATTAAAAGACCTTAAAGGATACACCTTGGGCAGTACAAGAGCCTGACCAGGGCTACACCCAAGGTGGACCCAAAATGGATGACTGGTCACGAGGTCTCACACTTTCATATGTTTTGGTCCATTTGCATATTGGGATTAATTGTCCAATTACAGCTTCAGATTATGAGGTCCTATCCTTCTTGTTTTCTCTCTTCAGTCCACAGTTGTTTATGCTTTTGGGTCTGAAAACTTGTACCTGTTGTTCTTGGTCTCCATCTGGAAAGGGATTTGTTTTGTCTATCTACTCTGTGAGAGCTTATTTACACTTAATGTGAGGCTTGGAACTACACATGTAGGCAGCACAGAATCTGGAAAAATATGAAAGCTAAAACTTAAGGCATCACTTCCATGTGTCCTGTAGCATTGCAGAAATGGTCTCCAGGCTTCTTCTCTGCTTAAGCCCTGCACACCAACTCAGGATACTGCAAGAGTTAACCCTGAGTGTGCCACCATGGTTCATCCAGTGCCTGCTTAGACACAGTGTGTTTGGTTAGAGATTCCTTTCTTGCACCATAGTTTACTGCTTTTAAAACATCATTAGCAGTGTCAATCATGTTCTGCTAAAAACTGATTCCATTTTTATTCATATGATCAAATGAAGTAATCAGTAATAGCACAGTGACAATTTTAAAAAAAAGGCATTTTTCATTTATGTCACTAGCAGTTTAGCATTCAATTTTTATTGTCCACATTAGTGTTTCTTTTCACTTCTTTGTGGTTAGCTAATCCATGAGATATTTTAAGTATAACTTGTCCCAAAGTTAGGATACATCTGTTGTAGGGTACACATGGTGACATTTTAAGGAAAGAAGCTTAACTCACCTGTGCAATTTGTGTAACTGCATGTCCGTGCATTTTCTAAAGATTGGTGCAAATTACCAATGATGTATAGTCATTTAAGGAGCAAATATTAGCAGCTAATTCTGGATTTGCATTTGTAACTGTGATAGTGGCCTAGACAGCTTGCAAATTTGATCAGAAAAAAATGTAGGCATAAGTTGGCATCCGCTCTTTAACTATGAGAATTGTATTCAGATACATTGCTCAAAAAATGCAAAAAAAAAATTTAAAAAAAATTACTGCAACAGAACCCAAACTGGAACACTGCAGTTGGTAAAACTTTTATACATATCTATGCTAATGAAATAGGTCACATATTTGTGGTGAATGTGAATTCACAAATAAGTTTTTAAAAACTGAACTTTATCATTATGAACATTGGATGTAAAAATTAGATTTCAGACTGGGATCTGGGAGATACATTCCCTGACTGTGTGAGACCATAGTATGCACTGGATTTTCACCCCAAGATTTGTGAGAATATACAGGTCTGTCAGCCAGAGTATAGCTGAGGCAGGTCACTTTATCCAGGCAATCAGGGAGTCACAGGGACAATAACTCATACTGTAAAGTATTTCTGTCCCACCATGTACAGAGAACCATATCAGGTACCTTTCTGTTTGATGATATTCCACATTTATATGTTGTGGAAGGAGTAAAATCTTATATATCCTGTGCCATATACAGTTTTGCAAAGAATTTCCAAGCCTTCCTTCATGGAAAATTCTGAGATGGTTAATATGGCCTTTGGGATGTAAATTCCACAGTTACCTATATAATTATAGGAACTCACTTTGTCAGATGCTTTTGATAAAAGGAGCTATAAAACAAGCCACATAATCAATACATGGATTTAACACATTCAGATATGGACTTTGCAAGGAAAAAAAAAAAACACCATCAAACTATCATATATTTATATTTGTTGCAGAGAGGTTTCTGTATAATCAAAATCCTAATGCAGGAACATAACTCTTCCAGAATGCTCTCTGCATTCTTTTGGTGCTACTCGGAGTGCAAGGAGCAATGTTCTCAGGAACTTTGGTTTTCCATCATGCCAGTCAGGTTCCAGAATCCTGTATCCTGGCAAGGAAAAGCAGCTAAGGCATATAAATGCCAGGTAGCTGCTCAGAAGCCTGCTGCTCTAAGTGTTGGCCTGGGATAAGCTAGAACACTGCGCTATCAAAAATTACTCAAACCAAGTAGAACAGGGAGCAAGTTTGACTTAATACAACACAGCCTTTCAGAAAGATTGGATTTCCCTACTCCCACATGCACTATCATGAGACACCCGTCCAAAAGGGGAAATCCTTTTGAAATGAATACTACTGTGGTCACGAATTTTTTCTAGTTCTTTTTCTATTTACAGCTAAGCCTCTATTTATNTCAGAGCAAATATCAAGCATAATTGAGTAAACTGTCTCTTCTTTTAGCATATTTTAAGCAAGCTGGAGCCTAAGGGGCATTACAGAGTTAAAAATCAAGTAAGAGCAGTGGAAAACAGAAAAATTATGTAGTAATAGATGAGGAAGAAAGAATAGAGATTTGAACGGAGACAGAGGGGCAATGAAGCAGTGAGATATAAGAAGGCTGTTCCAGATGGCAGAAGCAGCAGTTGGGAAGGCTCTGGCACCAACAGTGGCAAGATTGCGGGCAGGGACAGTGAAGAACCAGGCGCTCCGCAGAGAGAGGAGGGAGACAGAAATACAAGGTCAGGGAAGCAGTCTGGCTCAGCTGCATGGAAAATTTTAAAACCCACGCTGATGATACTCTGTCACTGAATCTTGTGCTGCTGATATGCACCTCTGCAGAACTGTATGAAATAGTGACTGTAAGGTACTAATCATTCACCACTGTGGCAGGCACCTGGCACTGATGAGCAGGGCAGCAGCCATTCAAACCTCAGAGATGATGTGGGAAAAGGCCCTTGAGGGAAGGATCTGCTCCCTATGTTTGTGGGTGGAATGAAACAAAATATCTAGATTTAGGTAAGAGATATACTAAGATTTCTGGAGATAGCAATTGCCTTTTCAGCTTTGTAATTTGCTCTCATATAAGCCCGTCCACAAGAATGTCATTGTGTTACACAGGTGATGGGACCATACCCTCTAGTAAGGTTATTTCCTCTTGGATGCTGTAAGAATACCATGTCTTCACTTTAAAAGAAAGCCCTTTTTTGTTGCTTTTCTATAGCTCAGGCAAGTGTAAAAGGCTTTTCAAATGTTCATGCAAGAAGTTTCCTTATGTGAATTAAACAAGTGGTATATTGTCCACAAACTCTGAAAAAAATCTCTTTGAAAAGTCTGTGGATGATTTTATGACAATAGTTCATTGTCTGCAGCACAGCTTCGCATAGATTAATCTGCACTCTCTGACTGCTTCACTCATGGCTCTTGCCAGAATAGCACCAGGGACCTTTCAATGGAATCTGGGGTCAAGCTCTGCTGGGATCTTCATTTCACCACCGCTGACTTGGGAAGCCGTGAATCTGGATCAGGGTGCCCAGCACATACAAACAGCACCATAATGAGCTATCCCTTCCTAGCTGAAATAAAGAAGCTTTGAGTGTGCTGGTGAAATGCCAAGACCACAAATGTGGTGAGGTTCTGTCCTGTGCAGTAAGCCCTGTCAGGTAGAGATGTGTGTGAGCAGATGGATCCTCCCTCTCTTGGCAAGAGAGACCTTTGAGGCTTTAGCACTTGAGGCTAAGTCTCAGTCCCTCAGTCTCTAAGTGTTTAAAATTAATATCGGAGCACAGTCAGTGCTATACTAGCTGGACCACTATGCTAATAGATTGTACTGTCCTCTTTATCTGACAGTGCCTAATAGGTAACTGGGAAAATGCACTTTGCAGTTAAGTAGCTAGGAAATAAGTCACCAAGATGAAAAATTACTTCCTAAATTCCTTTTTACTTTGGGTATTTTTTTGTAAATCTGAGACTCCTGATTTTTTGGAGGAAGTGCCTACAACACTCCAGATGTTGCAAGCTTTCCCCTTGAATTAAACAAGGGTTGGAGCAAGTGATTAATCTTTTTTGTCACATTTTGAGATACTCTTGTTTGCACATCTGTCTAATCATATCGCATAAAATGCTTAAGAACACAGAAAACAGAGGGAAGGAAAGGTTGGATATGTTGATTGTGGACTTAATTATATTTAACTGTTGAGAAACTATTTCTGATAAGGTAGGATTTTGCATGTGGTATTTTTAGTGTGCTCTTAGGGAGTATCCAAGTTGACCTGGACTCTAGAAAGTGGCCATCACTTACTCAAACAGCAGTTCTACATTCTATTGTTCTGGAAGTTCATTGACAACTAGGAGATATCCAAAAGTTTCAGTCTGATTCGTGATGTTAATTCTGGTTTTTACAATAAGAAAGTTCATTAAATAGAGAGAACCTTCTTTGCCTATATATCCCATACAAATACACAAACATGTTATTTGTGATATGCTAAGGAAGAGGGAAATCTATTATCTGGTGCCTCATAATTTTCTTTTGGTTTAAATTACAGTTTAGTATAAGTCAAAGATGCATTTGCACTTATATGTGTATGCAACAGGAAATTTTATAAAACGTGAGGACCAAATTGTTTCTTGAAGGTGACAGATGTAGTTTGATTGCCAGATCCTGATGATGGGTTTGGGTATCCATGTCCATGAGAATTGGCTTTACTCTTTGACTTCACTAGTCCAAATAGTCTTATCCTTCTTCACATGGAAACTGTAGGATAAATGGTGTCAACTTTTCCTTCGTCTCCCAGAGAACCAATTAAGCAGCATAGTGCAGCACCCAGCACAAGACATGGCCAGTAATGACTACTGCACACCACTCATTTCATACTTTCATTCAATTCCCTTTACCACTTTAATTTAATTAATTTCACCCCGTCTTGTTAATCTTCAGATAACATCTTGATATGGACTAGAGTACAGCTTCATCGTGTTCATTGGATTTGTTCTAAGTGCCTCTTTGTGAACAGTTTTTGTCTTTTTCCTCTCTGGAAGTTTATGTGAATAGATGTTTATGTGTCTGAGTTCACAATTACTAATGTCACATTTATAATATTAGCTTGTGAAAAACTGTATTCATACTTCTTTAAAATATGATGCTAAGTCTTCTCCTGCTTTTTTCTCTCATTTTGAATTTGACTTAGTTGCCCAGGAAGCTGTACCACTGGCTTCAGACAGTGATTCAGTGCCTGAGTGGCTTGAGAGGGTTTGGAGAACTGTTGCTGTCTAACAGTGCTCTCTACTGATGAAGTCTAGAAAAAACATTTCATTTTTGTTCTTTTCCACATGCTCTTAATGCTCAGAAACTGTGAAATTGAACTAAAATAAGTATTTTAAATATTGTGACAAAGTAACAATTTCAAGCTGATACATACAACTTTTTGATTTGCTTTCATTTAATTATATACGACTGGTTATCCCTATCTTATGCTTGTGTAATAGTCACAGTAATGTATCAAAATATTTAGATATTTCCAAGCAGGACCTGGGTATTTGGGAAGAGCAGAATTATGTTTCTCCTAAAAAAAAAATTCTCTTTGTAGCTTTCTAGGCAATATTTTCCCATCATTTAAAAGTTTACAGCAGAGATAAATCAAATATTAGACAGCATGGTCACTTTGCAGAGAAATCTACCACAGCACACACAAAAAATTCTATCTGCTGAAAGCTGTGAAAGTGACTCCCTCAGTTATCCAAATCCTTAGTGTATTTCAACTATGTGAAGTCTTCAAGATTAGGCACAGCATTTGACTTTAGATAATCTCATGAATTTAATATGAAGTCAAATCAGAAGAACTGCCATAAAATATTGTTTGGGCCTTTTATTATATCAAAGGATCTTGTAAGAAGTTGGAGAAAGACTTAACTAAGGCCTGTAGTGACAGGGAAAGGGGCAATGGTCTTAACTGAAAGATATCAGATTTAGACTGCACACAGGGAAGACATTTTTTATGGTGAAGGTGGTGAGACTGTGGAACAGATTGCCCATAGAAGTTATGGATCCCCCATCATTGGTCAGGCTGGATGGACCTTTGAGAAATATGGCCTAGTGAAAAGTCACTAGATCTAGAGAAAGGGAGGCTAACCTTTAGAGGTTTAGTGGTCCCTTTCAATCCAAATTTTTCTGTCATTCTATGAACAGGAAGAAANATAGAGAAAGGGAGGCTAACTTTTAGAGGTTTAGTGGTGTCATTCTATGAACAGGAAGAAAGAGACAGAGACAAAGAGTGGGATATCCAATATAGGTACATGAAATCACTGTCTTTGGGTCTATTAATAAAGGAGACACCAGAGAATCACAAGACACGCTGGCTCAGCTGCCTAGCACTCAGAGGCTTATTGAGACATCAAGCCCAAACTGGTAACTATTACTGGGAGGGAGGAAATGAGGGAGATGCCACGGCCTATCCAATGCTCCACAGGGCACCGGAGGTCCCTCTGGTTTCGTCTGCATTCTCCCTGTTGCGTTAATAGTGTGCAGGGCTTCTCTTTCCTGGGAATGTTATTGTTACTGCTTTTTGCTGCTCTTATGTCAGAAAGATATTCTGTGTCTGCCCATTGCATACTAAACTTGCTTAGTCATTTTCTGAGAGCCTTTTAGCCATCTTCTGTAAGGTTATATGTAAATCAGTTGGCAACATGGGGCCACAGTAGTAACCATAATATTCAATCACATTTATCTAGTTGCTTTAATGGTCCCTTTAATGTCTGATTATGAAACAACATTATAATGACTTCATAGTCTTTGGCTAGCCAGACTGAAATTGAGTGTGGGGGCAAAAAACAACACAGCGCAAACCCTGCCTTATTTGCCGTACTGATGCTGTCTGAATGTGTTTTATAAATATTCCTTTGCATTGATTTTTGTAGTTTTAATCTATTTCTCTATTTAAGTCAATATGGAAAAAAAGAATAGCTGGATCATAACCTCTTTCCTTGAGTAAACTATAATCACAACAATACTGAGACTACTCCTCCCTCCTCTTTTCATTTCTGCCAATGAATTTAGTCTCAAGCGCACAAATTCCTTGGTCCATTTGGAATTCATGTGACATTTTGCATGAAAAACAGTGTGAAATGCTGGGGTTTTTCTGCTCCTGTGCTATAAATTATTCATCTTTTTGATTTATCAGACAGCTTTTTCTTGTAGATAAGGAGTCACCTCTCATTTGCTCCACAGATCACATAGCCTAAACAATAGAAAATGGCTTGAATCCAGCAGAAAAAAAGGAGACCTGAATATCTGTAGTTTGTGTTAGGGTTATTAAAAGAAAATGCTATACCTCCAAACCTGCTTACCTTTGAATAAAGTTGTTTATGCATGAACTAGGTTATCCAGAGTGCAATAAAAATGCAGGTGGTAAAAAAGTAGATGTCCAGTTTTTGAAGGGTAGTAAAGGGAGTTATAGAAATTACTGGGGGAATACCTATGATCTGAGCCTTATAAAAGGGTCTGAAAGTAAGTATATTAAGATAAATAATGACAGGAGAGTATCATTAATTCTTGGCAGGTTTTCTTTTGAAGAAGTTTCAGAAGATTTTTTTGCTGTTTTATTTTTGTAGGACATTCTACATGACATCAAGTGGTGACCTTGCTAAAAGAATCACACAAGTGACTAGAGACTTGTGGTGGAAGGATTGTCATGGTTGAATGCTCAGTTCTTCCTCAGACAGTCCCTCGTCAGGAATTGCCTTCCCTGTTCCTCCACTCTTTCCCGCATTTCCACTGTCAGTGTCTGTCTGAGGCATGGCACAGGACCAGCTGCTCAGTTAGCCTAAAGCAATACCATCATGTTTCAGTTTTGCATTTCTTGAGATTTGAAACAAATGCTAAAATATTATGTGCATGAAGAATTCTTGCTTATGAATTTGCCAGCTTCTGACAGATGTTTTGGTGTTTCTCTTCATAATGCAGCTGACACAGTATTTCCTGATGGCCTTCAGTTTCTTACCCAGTAGTGTCTACAACAGCAAGCCAAAGTGGCCCCTGTTCCCTGGCCTTGATGGCAAATAGTAGTTCTTTAGGAAGCTAAATTCTCTTGTCCCCCTCAAAACAGTTGGACCTTATTCATACAATTCTCAATGATACCTGGGTTTGGCTATCCCCAGAGTAAACTGTGCATTGCCAGGGAAGGTGCTAACAGGCATAAGTCGAAATAGGATTGTTGTTGACCTATAGTAAAGCTGTGCTTTGATGATGTTTAGCTTACTGACATAGACGTACATCAATCGCTCCAGCAAACAGAAGCCCAGAGGTTTTATCATCTGGAGAATTATATTTTGTATGCAGTGAAACTGAGACTGGTTTGTTAAAGAAACACATGGAAATAGCATCAAATGTACAAAACCATAGAGGCTGTGTGCTTTCTCCACAGCTTTCACAGAATATTAACAATAAGTTATGTAGATAATATGAAGACAGTAATATACTCTTGAATTGCTCCCTTTTCTCTCTCAACTCGAAAGCTGCTGCTGCAACTGTTGCCTTTTACAGCAGTATCACAGAATCACAGAGTCATAGAATGGTTTGGTTACAAGCAGCCTTAAAGGTCGTCACGTTCCAACCCTCCTGCACTGTGCAGGGACATCTTTCACTAGACCAGGTTACTCAAAGTTCCATCCAACCTGCCCTTGAACACTTCCGGTGATGGGGCCTCCACAGCTTCTCCGGGAAACATATTCCAGTGTCTCACCACCCTCACAATAAAGAATTTTTCCTTCTATCTAATCTAGACTTACCCTCTTTCAATTTATAGCCATTTCCCCTTGTTCTACCAATACGACCCCTTGTTGAAAGTCTCTGCAGCGCTGCAGCTCTCTTGTAGCTACTGAAAGGCTGCAATAAGTTCAGCCCAGATCTTTCTCTTCCCCAGGTTGAACAGTACCAATACTTTCAGCCTTTCCTCACAGAAGAGGTGGTCCAGTCCTCCAACCATCTTCATGACCCTCTTTCATACTCACTCCTACAAGTCTATGTCCAAGTAGTTTTTGCTGTCTATTGTTGCTTCGGGTGTCCTTCTGTTCAGCCCGCACTCGGCTGGNTAAAAGGAATAAAGGACTAAAGGACTAAAGGACTAAAAGGAATAGAAACTAGAAGTTACATACAACATAAATCACCTTCTGATAAGAAGCTCTAAGACAGTCAGGAGCCCATTTGAAGCAACAAGGGGCCCATTTTAGGTATACAAAACTAAACTAAACTTACAATGAAAACTGTTAAACAAAATTCTGCAACCCCACAGTCTATGGCTTGATGAGAGTCTGTGGTTTCTGCTACTCAAAATGGCAAAGGTCCCTCAAGTTTCTGTCAATTTCCATAAAAAATTCCTTTTGAGTAGTGAAAAAGATTGAACCTCATGAAAGCAGCTTGAGGAGACCACTCAAAACAAAAAACTACATAGTTCAAGATGCTGGTGACAGCAGCTAAGCAAAATATTTTTCATCTGAAAAAAAATCATATTTCTATTTCTTTCCAACAGTTGCTTTCTTCACATCTGTGAATTACTGAGGCATTTAAATCTTGTTTCAGATTTTAAAAACAACCAAAAGCTGATTTTTGTGTCAGTCAGTGGAGGAGGGATATATCATCATGTATGCATCACATGGACAGGTTAATGACCTCCAAGACAAGACACAGGCAAAAATTCAGAGGCAGCAACACTTTGATCAGTGGCAATGACTGGCTATCCAACATTAGCGAGTGAAGTGAGTTTTGGCCAAGAACTTCATGTATTTTTCTAATTTTTTGCACACAAACAGGGTGAAATCAAGAACCCATGAGACAAAATCTTGATATTTAAAGTTCTTAAGTTTTTAAAGTCTTTAAAGTTTGCACTTTTTTTTTTTTCCCAAGGGTATTACACGAGGCTTATACAGGCAAACTTCACAGTGGGCAGTGGGTTTAGTGTGAGATCCCAGATATAAACGAACTTGCAAAATGCATACAACAGGAAAGAGACGTGAATTCAGCACGGGCTACAGTGCAATCAGGTTTTTTGTATCAATACTAACTTTTTCTCACTGAAAGAGTTGTGTAACATCATAGGCAGAAATATTGGTACAGCTGCCTTCAGATATTCCATTTTTTAATCCTCTTTCTCATTATTTATAACTGCTAAATTTTAATTCCTCAAGGCAGACATTTTCCATGCCGTGTGTTTGCCTGAGGACACATTTTTAATTGATCTTGAGTGTAGATTAAAACAGGTTTTTGGCTTAAAAAACTTGGCTATTTCTCAGAATGAATCACAAGTGAAATATGTTTTGCTCACATTAAGATGCCTGAAGTGCCAGCACCTCTGCATTTCAGCTGATGACTCAGAAAGCCTTGCAATGTAATCTACTCAGAGATGCATTTTTTTCTGCAAAATATTATCTGCAAACTTACCACAAAATTGGCAGCTCAGGACTTACATTTTTATGAAATCCTGTTTACTAAATAAGTTGCATGTTATGTCTCTGAGAGGTTAACATGACTAAGTTTTTTCTTTAGCGTTTCCTGTCTGAAGAAAAGGAGAGCTGATTAGAGATATTCTGAGCTGTGAATCTCTACAGCTTCCAGGAGTAAGAAAAATTCACGAAGATGGCTGACTCCCTTGTTCTTTAAATACCAGCCTTAGTGAAAAGCATCAGAATAAGATCTTGAGGCTGTTATAAGGGTAATGGACAAGGAACTTTAGAAAGGCAGAAGCAAAGAAAAAACATGGACATATAAAATTGGACAGTGGCAGAATGATAAAAATAGTGATAACAGTAAAGAAGATATCAAGCCCTTGGGATGTGCTGAAGAGAGTAGCCCTTGCATTGAATGCAATTAGGTAACTAACTTATAATTTTACCAGCTTATTACCTCACCCACTTATTCCCTGCTGAAATGAGGCCTTCCACAACAAGCAGTGAACAAACCTGTGAAAATATTTCATATGTCTATGTTAACTGCCTAAAATAAACTCATCCATGCAAGCTTAATTCTACATTTGCCAAATCCACACAGCTTATTCCTTAATGTGGTTTTAAACACAGAGATATTGTTTTGGGAGTTAAAGACTCCCAAAATTCAGACAGAATAGCAAGGGTGTTAATAGTTTGTAGACAACTAGTTAAACCTAGTTAACATAAATGTTTGTAGAGCATGCTGTGATAGTCTGTAGCAGTTAGACACCATGGCAGTTTCCATAGAGTTTCTAGATCCTAATAAGTATTTTGAACAGCTGGATCCATCCCAGCTCTTAACCTTTTGAATGGCCATGGAAATGGACTGTTCAGGGACTGATGAGGGGCACCAAAGTTGAAATGTTATAATCAGTGAGTGTATCAATATGGCTAGTGTTTCACATTCTGTGTTATATAGACCAAAAAGTTTAGAGTGTCGCTTCGTTTATTTTCTTAGTGCACTGTGTATTCAAAAGCAGAGCTGCACACAGCTGTTGGCTGTGTTAGTTCCAGCTGGTGATACTGTGGGCAGGCAAAGGAGAATCAAAATTGCAGCACCAAGCCAGTGAACACAAGTGTGTGCTAGGTTGCTGAGGCAGGAACATAAAACTGATTGCCACTGTGTTTCAGTATCTCGGCTTTTCCTCCCCACGTGTTCCTCCTCTGAGTGACAGGGGGAAATTTTTAGTGCAGTGTTTGGTTTCTCTTAGTGAGACTGAAAAAGGGGGAAAACTTGAGAAAAGAAACAGCTGCTGGACTGATTTTTGAAAGGTATGGGTAACTGAACAGGTTTGAGGAAGTTATTAGAAATAAATGTTTTAAAAATGAAGTAGAAATTCACCTGCACAAAATACCTTAGTGCAACTCATAAAAGAATAATATTTGTTGATTCTGCTTCTTTTACCTATCCAGCTGTCAGCATGTTGACATTGTTAGTTTAGAAGAGCAAAGAAATTATTCTCTTGGATTTCTGAGGCATTGATATTTCTCCTATTAGTGAAATGCATGTGGAATTATTAAAAATCATCAAGTTCTTTGAAAGAAAAAAAGATTGACACTAGCATAAGTTCTTTACTTACTCAGAAAAAACTACATTTAAATTTAAAATATATGGTTTGATTTAAAATACATGGAGTTCTGATTTTTTTTTTTTTTTTGTATCATAAGAAATATATTGAGAAATTTTTAAAAGTACTCATATGTATTACAAGGATTTCAGCAGGAATCATTATTGTGCCTAAGATAAAAACACAAAAATAAATCTTCCACGTATGTTTGTACCTCACAGCTAAGGCTTTTAAATTACAACAAAAGCTATTATGTCAAACAATTCAATAGACGTGTCCTGGAATCTCTCTGATCTTTTTTCAACGTGACCTATTATTTGTATCACCTAATCCCACATTAATATTTTAATACACTTCATATGTTAGTGTAAAGTCAGCATGTTAGTGTAAAGTCAGCAGCAGGGTCCAATCCAGGGGTTTATGGGATTTTTCCTCTTTATTGCTGTGCTTTTATTTCCTATTTGAAAAATAATCCCTATTTTAAAAATGCTAGACACATTCTTTCATAATACCTTGGTACAGAATTACATTAGGTAGTTCTACTGACATTATTGAGCAGGGAGCCCAGCCTGTCATTCTGAGGTGACTGCTGGTGAGGGTTTCCCCATGGCTGGTGTCTGCAGAGGTACATAGTGTAGAGCAGATGTTGCAAGGTGCCGAATGCATTAAGCGGATGATTCTCTGTTTCCCAAGCCCATCAGGGAGACCATGAGACCAAAACATAATGTAGGATGGCTCTAGGGCTGCATAATATATACCAGGAGTCAACACAGGTCAGTGGACAGCACACAGTGCAGAGAGCACTACTGTGCTTTTAAGGGCCTTTGTTCCCCTTCTTTATGTCCACTCTAACTATAAAAACAGCAATTGAGCAAAGGCTCGATTTTATGCAGCAATATAACATCCAGAAGATAAAATGCCCTTGTTCTGCCCTTTTAACATCCATGAAGAATTCATTTCATTAAGTCTACCAGACATTATTTGGTGTAAAATGAAAGATCTGTTTAGGTCTGATCAGAAAAATGTTAGTAACATATTTTTGGCAGAGAAAGAGTGTTACAGTTATACCGTGACCACATATAATTTTTAAGTAAAATTTGATCTTACAAAATTATATATATATGAAATGGATACCTATTATTTTAAGAAATCATAAGAGAAATGATATTTCATTATATATTTTTTCCTGTCCTGTTTTGTTTGTTCGCAAATAGTCATTTTTTTCAGTGCAACAGAAAAAGGTTGCTCTTTGACATTAAAAAGAAGAATGAATATTTTGCCTACCCAGCATGACAGCCTTCCCAAGATAAGGTAGATATTCTAAGAGCAGATATTCAATATTTCAGAAAATCAATCCTTTTAAGACATTAAGCAGCATCTCACAACTCTGAGCTCTCTGCAAAACATCCAAAGACAAATGAGTGTCTGCAGGAAGATAAATGAGGCTGCAAATTATTTCAGAGAACTTTTTATATCTGAACTATATTTATTAATGTTTGAAGAAAGAAGATCCATATGCAGTGAATTCTTGGTTTCCTGCTAAATTAGAGTTATATAGCCATGGGATATCCGGAGCTGTAAGGGACCCACAAGGATCACCAAGTTCAACTCCTGACACTACAAAGGGCAACCTAGACATTAAATGATATTCCTAAGAGCATTTTCCAAACACTTACTGTGTACCAGCAAGCTTGGGGCTTAGGACCACTTGTTCCAGTGCTTAAATTCCCTCTCTGTGAAGAACTTTTTCCTAATATCCAATCTGAACCCATGACATAACTCTGATCCGTTCCCTGATATCAGCAGACACCAGAAAGAAGAGATCATAAAATCATAGGATGGACGAAAGCTTTGGGTTGGAAGGAGACATTAAAGGTCATCTGCTCCAATCCCCCTGCAATGAACAAGGACATCTTCAGTGAGATCAGGTCATTCAGAGCCTTGCCCAACCTGACCTTGAATGTTTCTGGGGATGGGGCATCTTCCACCTCTCTGGGCAGCATGTTCCAGTGTTTCAACACGCTTGTCATAAAAAAAAAAATCCTCCCTTACATCTAGTCTAAATCTACCCTGTTTTAGTTTAAAACTATTACCCTTTGCACTATTGTGACAGGCCCTACTAAAATATCTGACCCCATCTTTCTCCTAAGTGCCCTTTAAGTATTGAAAGGCCACAATAAGGTCACACTGGAGCTTTTTCTTCTCCAGCCTGGACAGTCCCAACTCTCTTAGTCATAGAAAGGATGCTCCAGCCCTCTGATCATCTTTGAGGTGCTCCTCTGCAGTCACCTCTCATTCCAAGTCCTTCTTATGCTGGATGCAGCACTCTAAATGGAGTCTCATGAGGAGTAGAGGTGGAGAATGACCTCCCCAACCTGCTGGTCATACTTCTTTCTGTACAGCCCAGGATGCATCTTGATTTCTGGTCTGTAAACACACATTGCCAACTCATGGCAAATCTTTCATCCACCAGTACTTCCGGCATCTCCCTCTGCTCTCCCCATCATGCAGAAGCTGTAGACAGCAAAGAGATCCCCTCTCAGCCTCCTCTTTCCTTGAACAAACCAAGTATCCTCAGCCACTCCTAATAAGTCCTGAAAGAACTAGAGTTCTTTCATGAAATATTTTTCATGCTGTCTTTTGGACATATTCTATTTTTTCTGTATCTTTCTCATATTGTGGAAGCCTAAACAGCACACAGATGAGGCTGCACCAACAATGAGCACAGTAGGCAAATGACTCCTTTTGATATGCGATCTATGCCATGCTTATAGCACCCTATGTGTAGGGTTGGCTCTTTTGGCTGCCAGGTAAAATTGCTGACACACATTAAACTTACCATCAACCAAAACCTCCAGACCCTTGTCAGCAGGGCTGCATTGCGCCCTCATGTCCCCTAGTCTACATGTACACCCACCATGCTCCAGGTACAGAATCAAGCATTTGTCCTTGTTAAATTGCACATGGTTGGTGATTTCCCAGTGCTCTAATCTATCAAAATCTAACTGTTAAGCCTCTCTCATCTGTCAAGATCTATCTGTAAAGCCTCTCTAGCCTCTAGGGAATAAACAGGTCCTCCTAATTTAGTATCACCAGAAAATATGCTTAGTGTACACTCAACTCCTCTGTCCAGGTCACTGATAAACACTTGGAAGAGAGCCAGCTCTCAAACTGAGCCCTGGTGAATGAGCACCACGAGTGACTGGACATCAGTCAGGTGTTAAATCAGGGACAACAACTCTCTGGGAATTGAAACACCACCACATTGTGTACACGTCTGGTTATGTGCTGGACATTTTGTTCTGGAGGATACTGTGAGAAAAAGCTTTGCTAAAACATGCTGCTCTTTATATGAGAGTTTCTGTAGTGTTTTGAGTGAAAAAAATTCTGTATATAATGTGATTTACTATTTCATGAGAAACTCCAATGGATAAATAAAGTTTTAAATATAAAATACTACATCTTTTTCAGTGGGAGAGGGAAAAAAAAGGAAGCTTTTCTTTATGATATTGGCCTGTTTATGCCCTTTTCACCTGAATACTACAGAGACCACAGTTTATCCAAGTAATTGTTCTTTCCTATGAATTTCTAGAGTTTGAAACACTGTCTAGGGGCTTGTAAGAGAGCTCTTTTAAGGAGTGCAGTAATCCAGACTATTTTTTTCTAAGGCAAATATATGTCATTCAGTCAGTGGATAAGAGAGACTTTAAATGGATTCAGTCTTCCTATTACTGCAGCAGTGAAATGTAAATATCAGGAGAAATTGATTTGGAAACATGATTTAATTCATCCTCTATTTAAGACATCCAGGTGTGAAATGTGTAAGAGTGCTTTATGGTTAATGATGTCACTTGCAGTATAGGAATCTCCTCAGCAGGAAAACGGTTGTTCTGTTTTATTTCTTCAGATAAAACTTGTCCAAAGACTCCAGACGGGGAAGAGTTTAAATGGAGCCAGGGAGAAATATAAGTAGAATACTTTACAGCAAATAGAAAGAAAATGTAGTCATTCCATGAGGAAATAAAATCTTTCTTCACTGCAGCTCGGCGCTTAACAGAAGGGGGGTTGGTTTTAATTTTAAGACCTTCTAACCATTTTTATAATTATCATCACCATTATAATTATTATCTATAATATCATTATCCTCTTTTCTATCATACTCTTTTTATCTTAGTATCTGCCATTAAAACGAAAAACTCTTCTGGCTCAAAGTCATTTTTCACAAACATCACTGACTGTGTTGCACAATGTGGCTCTTGCTTAAGTCCCCAGCAACTGGACTTCATGTTTCCTGTGAGGTGAAAGGTGCTTAATGTGCCTGTGAAATGTCAGGGTTTTTTTTAATTTTATGCTCACAGAGAAGTTGCCCCTCTGGGGAATATATTGACAATTAGTAATAAAGCTTTTTTTTAATCTGTGTCCTCTTATTTTACTTTATAAGAATTAGCAAGCACCAGTCTTGTTCTATAAGCTTCTACTGCAGTGTCCGTACACACAGCCACAGTCACACAAAAGTTTCAGATGGAGGGGGAGCAAGAATGAAGCAAATGTGTTGTACGGTTGACCCTCTGCCAAGATACTGTGACACAAGAAGAGATACTATGACACAAGAGGAAACCCTCTTCTTCAGCAGGTGATGTGGTTAGTCCTGGACCCTGGAACAGAAAGACCTTCCTCTTTATAGCCTTCCATAACTGTTCAAGGAAAATTTGCCTTCATGGCTGCTCTACTGATAACTCTGATTTGAATCGCACAATGCAATTGTCTCCATGTCTCGGGGCACAGAATTTGACAAGATGAACTCTGATTCATTAAGTGTATTTTCCAGAATGAGCTGTGGAAAAAAAAAAATATTTTCCCCTGATTTTGTTGAGCATATTTTCATGTCCTGGTTTAAAAACCTACATCCCACTCAGACGTTCAGCTGTTTAGATCTGGGGTTTTTTCCTTCTAGGAGACTGCACACCTAATTAAAAACTGTCAAAATAGTTTGTGTTTAAAAAAAATTGTAGGATTGAATGAACTTGATATACTGAGTATTTTCCCACTTGTCCAGAAACTATGTCTACTTGCTGAAGGACTTCCATAAAATAACCTGGAAGATACATCACTTTGTATTTTCTATTTCCAAACCCTTCTTCAATATTGCATATTCATCAAATCCTACCAAAGCTATAACTTTCCAAAAAGCCATGAAATTTCTAAGTAAACAACATACAAATAGGGTCTCAAAGCAAAAATGAATTTGATTACAAGTTGCTTTATCTGAACTTATTGTGGAAGCCACTTCTTCAAGCAATTTTAGAGGACGTTTTACAGCTGCTAATAAGTTTGCATCAGAAAAATGGAAACAATGAGAGGCAAGGTTCTTAGTAAAATAGCAAAGTTCTGATCTAAGAGTATTGTCATTCACAGTAGAATTATACTTGAAAGCAGTTACCTGCAACACTATCATAAATGAAGTCAGAGATTCAGTCAATCCAATGGTCTAGGACATTTTTATTCTGGGTTATCGGCAAGGTGGACTGACTATTACTTTAAGAAAGATTTAGGAATCTAGCAAAAATAGCTTCTATGGGGATATTTTCTATGGGGAAAATATCTTGGTTGTATTTCTGTACCTTAATCCTTGTTTCCAGCTCAGCTGACCAGTCTGTACAGCACTAGTGTCATTATCTACTGGGGAAAAATTCAGGTTCTCGTGAAAGCTTTAAATTTTTTAAACAAAGAGAGATATATTCCTTGGTAATAAACCAAAATGCCAGCTGTTCAACCATGAGTTTTTAGATTACAAGAGATTAGATATAAACAATATATTTTTAAATATAATAAATACATGTTATCAATACTTATTCAGAAGGGGACTGGAGCATAGATTCGTGCAGGTCAACACTGACAGTGGTTAAGCTGCTGTGAAACTTGCAGTGTGAATGGCTTACCACTGGGATGGTCCCTGCATAGTTGATGGGACAACAAGCAACAGCTCCAGTGACAGTCAGAAACTGAGCTTGAAATTGCACCCTTCAGCACTGCTCTGTCCAGGCACTGCTTTTGCTCTGCTAACAATGTTCATATTCAGTCAGTTAAGTCAGTTCAGTTTTCCTTCATGGATCTCATGTAATTCAATACGCGGGAGATATCTTCTGGCATCATCTACCTGTGCAGGTCTTTCCTCTCACAAGTTATATATTGCACTTACAAAGCTTTGTACCAAGCCAGGGTCTTGGGAATTAAAAAGACCAACTATTGACTCACTTTTTTGAGAAGGCTAGCAAAATCCCTCTTTCTTACAGGATGAGTTGCTGACCCTTGACATCAGAGCAATGCATAAAAGTGCTGATAAACTGCATTGATTTGTGAAACAATCAGATACATCCTCTTGCTGCTGCGGATTTGAACAGAACAAGAACTATTACCTTTCATGTAGGCTCTTCTACCACAGCTTGATGTCTTGTTTTTCTACATCTGCCAAGAGAGATGAAAACAGATATCTAAAATCTTAATGTTTACAGTGGTATTACAGTATTAGGAAACAGTGAGAGAGAAAGCAGTTGAAAATAAAACACATTTGGAAAACTGAGAGATAGGTTGCCCCATTTTCAAGAGGCATAAGACAGAGTTTACAAAAGAAATATATAAAAGACAATTTGCTGTGCTACTAGACAAACCTATGGTGCCAAAGCTTTCTGAGTGCAATGTGCAGTCCT
This sequence comes from Illadopsis cleaveri, assembly GCA_013399915.1. NCBI lineage: Eukaryota > Metazoa > Chordata > Aves > Passeriformes > Timaliidae > Illadopsis > Illadopsis cleaveri. The sequence continues at coordinate 18,951 of VXBB01003820.1, forward strand.
TGTCCACACGTCACTAAAAAAGATCTAGCAGAATGAACAAAAAGCAGCACAACAAGTAAAACCAGAGCTATGAAACAACTTTCATAAAAGGAGTGGCTTAATAAAATAGGTTTCTTATTAGAAAAAGGACAGCTGGAGCCATATGTGGCAAGAATCTGCAAAACTATGAGTTGCAGGGGAAAAAGATTATTCATTATGTTTTCCAGATCAGGATGTAACTAGTGGAGGCTGTTCCTGTCCACCCCTGGCAGAGGGATTGAACTAGATGATCTTTAAGGTTCCTTCCAACACAAACCATTCTATGATTCAAGGAAAAAGTAAAACCAACAAGCAACAAGCTGCACATTCAAACCAACATTCAAAAAGAAGAAACTTCTTTGTGTAGGGGGAGATCAGCTGCAGAATACCTTGCCATGGGTGCTGTGAATGCAGTTTTTGCAGCAGAAGTTGTACGTAGTTACAAGAAAAATACACCAAAACCCACTAATAATTAAATAAAAAAAAAAGGTCATCCTCTCAGGAAATCTGTAGGAAATGTATGATTTTTGGAGCTTCTTCTAGCAGTGTCCAGGCATTTTTCATGTTTGCAACTGTAGAACAGGTGACTAAAACAAGATAGACTAGTTCTTCAGTCCAATATGGTCATTCCTACTTTCTTCTGTTTAATTACAGAAGTAAATTTAAGTAGTTGAAACTTTATTTATACTACTTACACTTCAAGTATACTTAAATACATTTTGCATGGGAATTCTACATCAGAGTAGGGTAAGGATAATGCTCCAAAGTAGGACAGCAATGAACTCCATGTGGCAAGGATTGTTCAGTTAAATTTCTTCATGTTTCTCTATGTTGGTGGCACCACTTCTGTATAAAAGTAAAATGTAAAGTTATTTAAAAGTATTGAAAAATAAAAACTGTCTCAGGAAAAAAAAAAAAGGTGTCACAGCAACCAAATGTATTGTCCCTAATTTAGCTGAGAATTAAAAAAGAATCTGTTTCCAATAAAGCAGGAAAATGTCAAAGTTGATTTAAAGCAAACTGGTCAAAAACTGGTCACAGGAAAACAAATTATTACTAAACAGGTTTAAAAATATCTTACAGCCCACACCCACAGCTAATGAAAACATTATTAATCAGAATTAAGGGTGTCATGCTTTTTCTGTATCAATATTTATGCCTGTGCTGAGCAGCAGATGCAAATGGGATGGAAATATAAAAATCTAATTTATTTAGCACGTCTACATGTTCAGTTGTTACAGAATAGAGTTTGTTTACAATTACCTTTACAATTACTTATACGTATTTCTCTACTCACTGTTTAAAAACCCTAAGGCTGCCCTAAACCAGTGTATAATGTTCTTTACTTCAGTCAATGAGCTTTAACAGAAACCAATGCATTTTAACTGAATTTTTGTTTATCTCAAGCTGCACATTTTAATGAAATCAATACATTCTTGCTGAAAGCCTCATGAATCCATTGGAAAGAATACATTTTTTACTGAAACCAATATACAGTTTTATAATGTCTGTATGTTTTAGTGAAAGCATTGCAATACATTTTAGCTGAAAGCCATACATTTCTCCAGGGCTGATACCAAAGAAACCTTATTTTACTGTGAAACCAATGCATTCTTGCTGAAACTAATATTCCATATGCCTGAGCCAACATTGTCAGGCTAAATGAAAGCTATGTTTGATTTTACTAAAGAAGTTACACTTTCAATGGTACCTTAACACAAGGAGTTTTGCAAAGCTTATATTTTCGTATGTACATAAAATAGGAAGTAGATCATAAGAAGTCATTCTGAGATAGATCTGTCTTCTTGGGGACTTTTTTTATGTAGTCTTGCAATATATATGCATTCTATCAAATGAGTAATGATATAGATAGGAGTTTATTTTCATTCTTATTAAACTTTCACTAAATCTTTTTTTTTCACTTTATATGCAAACTGACTTAAAATAAGTCAACATTACAGGTGATTTACACTTCGGAGCAGAGGAAGAGAACAGTGGTTAATGATTTTATTGTAGACTAGATGGGATTTATTATGCAAGAAATTTTTGTATGAATTGTTTCCAGTATATCAGCGTTGGTATTTTTCTCAGCATTATGACTAAAGACATGCTGATCTACATTACTTAGAAATGTTTTGAGTAGTCTGGTACATGTAGCTAATGATCCTTCTAAGTGTTTTAATCAATGTGATTAATGTGAATTAGAAGGCTCCATCTGAATTTCAAAGATTCGAAGAAATGTATAATCTGCTTAAAATTTAGATACAGTTTTTCTTTCTTTATCTTTTCAGTATAAAGGTATAAAGTAGACTGAGCAAGAAAACCAGGAACACTGTGACTTCCAATAAAAGTGCTTTGGCATAACATGATACAGCAGAGAACCACAAACACAAAGCCATGCAACAAAAAGGACCAATTTTATACCATTACTGTTCTCACCACAGGCACATCAAAATATTGTCTTCAGTTAAACCAAATATACCATCATTTCCTAATGAAAACCCAAATACAATGAAAAATAAATGAATTTACCCTAGTTTATTAAACTGAAAAATTAGTTGTGTAGTTGCAACACATTACAAGCTAGAAGCCCAGATGCTAAGTCTGATCATTTGCAAACTGAAGAGTGCAAAGAGTTTCCCCAACTCCCACAGAAAATGTGTTGAAATTATTCAGTCTTTATTAGCTAACAGATGTACTTGATTGCCTTAAGGTGACCTTGACTAAGTAATTATTAGGGCTTTGTGCATTACAGTATTCACTTTTGACCCTACTGTTCATGAGTTCCTTGAAGAAAAAACAAAGATACTAGCAAGCAACATGGAACACTCCCAATTCATCAGCTCCAGTTCTGCATTCCTATTTGTGCAGATGGGATCCTGATGTTTCAGGGACTAATGAAGCCATAGCCTTGCCATAGCAAAGTTTGCTTTGCCAAGCTCTCTGGTTTGCAGAGCTGACCTACTTACAAACCTTATGAAAACAAAATGGTCATTTTATCTCTGAAGTTATACCTAATCACATCTCTAAAAAAATTCTTTCCTCTAATGATGCTTGAGAAGTAATGAATAAAATGCAAATGCGATGGAAAGTCAGAGGAAAAATGCAATATTGAGCAAAATATATAGTCCAATTAAAAATATTAGCATAGAAAAGGGTAGTCTATATTCCTACTGCAGCTGCTTGCTCACTGAATGGTTTTCTTCATGTGCAATAGGTTGCCTTGGGGGTGATTGATCCATTTCCAGAAAGATAATCATTGCTTTCCAAAGAATCTAAAAGACAAAGTATAACAAGACCATGCACTCTACTAGTATTGGATTTTACTTCTCCTCATTATTTAGGCCCCTCTAGCAATTCTCCTTTAATAAGTTCCTGTAGTGCTTTGCCAGACTCCTTTTTACTATAACATATTTTATTCGTTCAAATTTATATGGTCCACTCATCTTGACATGGCTTCTACCTCACGTCTTTCTAATTACTGTTGTTGCTGCCATACCTTTTCTTACAAGCATTTTATAATACATGCCATTATTATATTTATTTCAGAATCTCACACAGTGAGGAAGGATAATGTTGGTTACTCAGTTTTGTCCTTTTCAATGCCATTATTAAAACAGACTTGACTTTAAAAAGAGTTTAAGTTTTGGACATTTCAACAGTAATAAGCATATACCAGACATTTAAATGTAGCTGAACTAAAACCAATGCAGAAAAGAGGTACTCCATTGGAAACTCAGGTACCAATTGTGGGTCTTCATGATCAAACACAAACAAGCTTTAAATACATGGTTAGTTTTAAAGGCATTTATTAGAAACCAGTGGAAACTGGCAGTCTGGTTTTCAGAATTACATTAAGTGCATGTTTAGCATGAGTGTTTTGTAGTGCTAACATTCAAACAAGACTCAAAATGTCACATAGGATGTACAGACACATCAAGTCACAGCTTTCTGCTCTTATCTTAATAATCTGAACAAAATCATGAAGGTATAGAAAGAAGTTGAAAGATTCATTTAGATCTTTGGGGACTTGTCTTCGGATAATTATATGCCAAGCATATTGTTCATAACAGCAGAGGAACTTGATCATGGTCCTTCAAGTCTAGTCAGGGAATGGGTCTATGGTAGGAAGAATCTTGCAAACCAAGGACAAAGGAGAGTTAAATGTGTAAAAATGACATTAAGAATGAAATGAGGGCCAGAAGGAGTATTTCTGTGAAATGTAATTAATGACTGAAACAGTTAATATAGGAATCCAAATCTGTGTGTTTTGAAATGTTTCATCCCGCACCAAAGTTAGTATTCTAGCTTGACAGGGAGAATGGAAGTGTTAAAAATATTTATCTTTTCAGATGTCAGGCTATTTTATACAGAAATTTAGTTTAACAGGCACATTAGTTTTTCCTGTTGGTCATAAAAATCAATATAATCAACTTTATTCCATAACAGATACTCACTGAGATTTATAATCAAACACTATTAATATTCAGACAAGAAAACACTATAGAACAATCTTTAAGACGTGGCTGGATATAACAAAGCAAGAGGGAAATCAAGTATCCAGATTGTCTGTTTCACGTTGCATTAAAATTAAATTTCTGTTTGAAAAGATTTTTCGGAATTTATTTATAGGACAGTAATTAATTTTTATTTTAAAGTATGGTCGTCATTTGGGATTGTGTTTCTGACGTTAATAAAAGCAAAAACAGAAGTAAAAGATGCAGGAAACCTTCCCTACCTTATTCCACAAAGGGTTAGGCTGATCTTGTCCATCAGCATCTTGTAACATTTACAATCTTAGCTCCTTAAGCATGTTTTTCCAGATTCTGCTCCTGTTCTATTATTCTGTTACTATTGACTTTCCTGTTATTACTTACAACATCTTCACCATTTGTTGCCCATCAGGATTCTTCTTATGAAGGCCAATTATTTTTGAGATGAAAATTTCACCTCTCTCTTTTGCATTTGCTTTCCGCTAACTGTCATAGCCTTCTTCTGATCCAAAGGAAAATAAACTTTATTCCTACATAGTTCATGACTAGTTCAAAGCTAAAGGAAAGACCTCCTGGGAAAAACAAGAGACCAATAAGCACAACTGTCATCATCTTAATAAGGGAGACAACATTTCACATTGTCCTCTTCTATGTCAGCCAATATCACACCCCTTTCTTTCATCAGTTTTCATATTTATGGCATTGGTAACCTCTTAAAAACTCTCCCTTTTGTTTCTACCTGCTAAAAGCCCTTCCTAGCTCCAAAATTTTTGTTAAGTAATTACTCCATCACTAAGTATTATCTCTGCTACTAGGTTGCTTTGCAGAGATTGGATTCAAGGCAGATTATGTGATGCAAAATGTGTGGTTAACCAAAGTAAAGGAAATAGTGATATCTTAGGTGCACTTGGGAAAGTTTTCTGCAAGGATAAATGCATTGGTAAGGTTATGACTGACCAAACTCATATAAAGAAATCTAATGCCACATGCTGGAAACTATTTTCAGATTATCAGACACAAAAGAACTGCTGGTCTTTGGTTACTCCTTTATGAAGCATTTAGATTTGACAGTTGTCTGGCAGAGAAAAAAACAAAACAGCATGGGTAAATGTAAAACTACCTAAAGCACTGCAAACACAGAATTTGAGATCTAAATGAACTACCTCTTCTAATAATGGTGCACTGAACTTTATTAAAAATGTTGAGTATCTCATATCCCACAGAGCCCTTTCTATTGAAGCACTAGCACTGTAAGAGCTCTCTCCTCCTGTCAGAAAAATTACTTCAAATACTCAGCATGTTCACTTGAGGATGCTCATGCGAAGGTATGTCTTTACTTGTTCTGATAAGACAGAACAGTCTTTGTCACTAATTAAAATCTCTATTAAAGGTGAATGTAGCTATTCTTAAAATCAGTGAAAATATTTGCCTCACTTCAGAAAGTCCCATATCTCGCCATAAGTGATTTGCAGTATCTTCTTCCTCTTAATTTCTGAAGGATGCTCCATAGAGGAAAAAAAAGAAAAATATGCATAGCATTATGTCCCATGTGGTACATGGAGAATTCCCCAACATTTCCTGTTCACAGAAAGTGTCTCCAGTTGAAATTCACTTTTCCGTTATTTGGTCCCTGTAAAATGTCATCTGTGCACATCTAAGGCTCAGAAAAATTTGCTACCTAGGGAAGCTTGGTGACAAATAAATCAATGGTTTCCATTTTGCTCTTGCCACACCTGACAGGGTATGTGACTGCTCGATATCAGATTCTTTTTAGACTGGATTTATTGATCAAGTCTGCCCAAAACATTTAAAGTCTTCCCTTGTGTTTTGAAGAATATAGAAAATGCTTTGCTGCTCAAGGTTCCATGGAAGCTGAGTTATCTGTTTTCACTTATCATTAGCGCACTTACAGGCAGCCTGTATGATAATCAGGTGCCTTTTCTTCCTTTCAGACAACTTCTGTCAAATATCCTTTCTCTTACCCATACCCATTAAGTATTATGACATAGGGTTGGCAAAAAATTCTGAACAAGGTGATTGTGGTGGCAATTAATAATCATCTTTCTAATATGTCCCGAAGAACTAAGAATATTTGTTCTGAGAACAGAGGAATGGACTGACAGTCCTTGATTTGCTCCTTTGCATGTTCATTCACATATTTTCAGAATAAATTTTTAAGCTTTTCTCACCAGAAAGCATTATCTGGAATGCTTTTGACATCCCAGCCCTCTGGCATTTCCATTTTATGTCAGATGTGTTGCCTACCTGATTCTGTTATCCTTAAAACTCATGGTAAGCTGAAGTGTGTCAGTCAGTCCTGCATCAACACAAGGCTTGTCATGGGACTCCATGAAGGGATCTGAGCCTGTAGCAAACACCTTTATCTTTTCTGCTTTGCCTGCCTCACTTGGTATTTCACAAAATGATCTACATTTCCAGTAACTGGTTCTATTCCCACAACATGTACATAATCAATAGGACCCTGAAGAACAACATGTATTGTTTAACACAGTCAATCCACTCATGTTGGTGTGTGGTCTCAGATTTTCTGGGTCAGCACAATCCCTCCTCCAGAAGAGTGAGGGATGGCATTTAAGCACTTGAGTTCTCCGTCTTTAACATACTATGTGCCTGTCCTTATTGTTCTGTAACTTGTTGCTGTCTTGGCAGCCTCTGACAAAGGTGAATTCAAACAGTTCTGGGGCATGATACTTTTCAGGAGCACCTACAGGTCTGTTGTGTGTTGAAGGCTCATACAGACTCTCTGTGAATGAGAACAGCTGTGTCATTCCTTGATGCCATCTAGACAGAAAACAAATTTCAAATTTTGTAAATCCTCCTCCAGCAACAGCTTCTTCTTTTCTTTATACATCTCTAGGAAGCAACATTGGTTTTTTCCAAACCTTTTTCTAAATAAATTGTGATTTTCTGACTTTTCACAGAAAACATGTATGTCATATAGCAGGACTAAGCAGATTCCATGTCAGATTCACAGGAATGTTTACAAAATAGTGCAGTTTACTTGGTTTCACTCTTCTTTTAGTAATCCCAACAGAATTTTTATTTGAAAAGTAAATACAATGCTAATAACTAGAACGGGAATATGTGTTGCAGTTCAGCCCTACTGTGATGGTTCTGTTATGGTTGTGTACCTTGTCCTGTAGTAGAAACCAAAGTCAGGGATACCTGTGGCAGGGAAAATATTGACTTCATTTGGAAGCATCATTAGCAAACAAAATCTACCACTCACCACTCACTCACATGCCTTTGCATTGTAAGGGGATACTGAAAGACTTGAATGACCCCTCCCACTTCTTCTTCCATCAACCATTAGCTCAGCTGTGAGAGGAAGGACACACTAGGCAAACTAATGTTTGTGTGGCCTTGTTGCCACCAGAAAGAGATTAAGTAGATTTCACACAATTCAGAGTGCAAAGAAAGGGATATTGCATTCACCTTATGTATGTCATTTATTTTTACAGTGCAAATGGAGAGGCTGAGGTGTTCTGGGTGACAGTTTTAAAGCTAGAAACACCATAAGCTTGGGACACAAGCCCATTGAAAGCTGCTCAGGTGCACAGAATTCATCCCTGAACAAAGGCACCAATCCTGAAAATGCTGTCGATACCTCTCCATTTCACAATGACACATTTTCTGAAGCAGCTGAAAATGGGGAAATCTTAAGTTAAACTTCATGTTGTTCTTCATATTTTCTACTCATAGCTGAATAATTATTCTCCCTTAGAGACACAGATGATCACATTCTCTACACCACAGTTTAATTACACAGACAAAATCATGAATATCCCTCTGGCGGACCCTGCTAAAAGAATAATGAGTAAATGAAAAATCTGTTTAAAAAAAAAAAGAACAAGAATTACATTTTGTCCCAGTGACTACCCAAGCACTTTAAATATGGATGGATATATGTATCCATGTGTATAAGCATATATATTTATGCCCATATAAAAATGTACATGTATCAACATATATAGACTTACACTGAAGGTAAGAACTAAGAATTAGACATTTTTGTTTACATTTTGAGGGGTAATGTAAAAAAAATATTAATATATAATGTATCTGTGATACTGCCTCCCAAACTCCAAATTTATCTGAATTCCTACGAGTTTTATTCTATGTTATCACATGATGCAAAAAAAAATATGCAAAAATATGGAGTCTGATGCTTTTTGAATGTTTAATTTTACTGAGATTCAAAAGCCTTTTAGAATACAGTAATGTTATTAAATTAATGCACAAATTATGTTGGGTTATATAAGAATAATAATATTTTTAAGTATCATTTATTGATTTTATCAAATAGAAACCAATATATTGACACAAAGTATTTATAAATAAATATATCAATGCATTGACATTGACTACAAAACCTCACTTAACTTTTTTACTAAAGGAATAGTTCACGTGTCTTATGTGTATGTATTATGCTGTACCTTTATTCCATTTTTCTGTGGCTCTATTTCAAACTCTGAATTTGCATTTTACTCTCTACTTCCCTTTTCTATTTTTGCTTGCTAACTAAATTTATTCCTACTGCCGGTTGACCATTTTGATTTTTTAGCCTCTCTTTATTGAAATGAGAGTCAAGTGATAAACTCTGAGCTTCAATTTTGAAATTATTATGCTGAAAGGAGCTTGAAATTGGATAGAATTAGCTTATTCGTTCAGCACTGCAAAAGGAAAAATACTAGCAATTCCTGAGCACTTCCAATTTCCAATTACCTCAGAGCAAATTTCACATATTCAGCATGAGCCCAGTGCTGGAGCTGCTTGGGAACTTCCTTGGGAAACATTTTCCTGGTCTGTGAGCAGGGTCATTGCTGTCCAGATCTGAAAAAGAATTACTCTAGTGATTGCAACCACACAACTAAAGAAAAGGACAGCATTAGCCTATGACTGATGAGCAAATAGAAAATGGATGGGAAGTCTAGAATTGCTATGTTTTCTTATATATACTAAAATAATTTAGGCATTAGAATGATGTTTGAATAGACCTCTTGGTGTACAGGCCTGTACAAGCTGTGGACAGTGTTGCTGCAGGGGAGAACGTGCCGCATGCTGAGTGTCCAAACAGAGCCATAAGAATGTATCATATTAACTGAACACTGGGTTCAACAAGTGCTTGGTTGATAAAATCTTGCACGTGCCCAGAATGGAATAAGTTACGTGAAGATTTATCAAGTCTCTGAGGGTGTCCTGCACTTCTCAGAATGGCTTACAATAACTGCGAGATGGCTCTTCAAGGGTGTTTTGTAAAGCAATAAGTTGTAATAAAAGCAAAATTACAAACAATAAAAAAAAAAANTGAAAAAAAAAAAAAATTAAAAAAAAAAAAAAAAAAAAAAAAAAAGGAAAAACCAAGTGCAGGTGTCAGAGAAGCCTGACACCATGCTACAACACCCCAAAAAACCCAGAGCATCTCTGTGCTGGTCCCTAAATAGTAAATGACCGAGGAGGGTTCCATTGGCAAACTGCCAATAGAAAGAGCTTCAAGTTTCGAGAAACATTGCTAAAGCCCAAACAGTGCCCCTGTGCTGGCACTGAGCCAATTACAGTGAGAAGGTGATGGAAAATTCTAGTTTAACTTCTTTACATGTTCCAAGGTAAGCTGAAACTCTTTCCCTTATATAGAAACACCTGCTTGGGTGTGGGAGTGTATTACTATACTTGGTACCTCCGAGTATGCCTAGCTGGGAGGTAAAAAAGTAGAGCAGTCTAAAAGTTCAGGTAAAACATCAATAAAAGGCTTCATGTTATATATGTAAAGAAGTGATAAAGCTCATACCAAGCTGTACCATGCATCCTAGTGTTTCAAGCTGCTGGAAAATTCCACCTTCTGTCCTATTTGGTGTCCTGTACACAATGTTGTGTCACCCACAGTATTGTCCGACTTAAAGTTTTCACAGTTCATATGTTCACAGAAATTGTTGATTTGGAAGGCACTCCCAAGGATCATCAATCCAACTCCTGGCCCTGCACAGGACAGCCCCACACCCTGTCCAAACACTTGTTTATCTCTCTCAAGCTTGGTGCTGTGACCACTTCCACTCAGTTTAGACAATTCTTGTTTTACAGTGTGGCAACTACTGAGAAAATAGTAACATCTTAATAGTGTACTTGTTAATAGCAAGCTGTATTTTATACATGGTAATATTCCTTTATAATTACACATCAACCTGAGCTGCCAAATTCCTCTTCAGACTCCTAAATAAATGAACAGATGTTCAGAACTAACGTGCTGTAAGTCAGCCTCATCATGCTTGTTAGAAACAAAGGAAATTTGAACAAATATTTTTCTTTGTGCCTAAATAGGGAAACAGGATCCCAACTTTTTCAAAAGAGATTTCAAATATCTTTCTTATACCTTCATTAACTCTTATAGTTCTTAATTTCTTGCTGTTAGAGGCATTGACCCTTCTGTTCATGTACTCCGTCCTTTACATTCTGCAGTAGGACAGTAGTAATTTTTATATGACATACTGCAATGATCTGCTGGTTATTGCAAATTTCCTTATCAAAAGAGATTTTAATCATAAACAGCACCTTTCAAAATTACTTCTCATGGTGCCTTTAGGGTGTTCCAAATCCAGTGCACCTGTATTTCCAGCATTTTGAAGGGGACCAAAAAATAGATGGTGATTACTTAACATCATAATGGGTCTCTAAATATTTTTAACTGAATTTATTACTTTTTTCTGATTTTCAGCAAGATTTCTTGAAGAGCTGCACAGCACAGGTACAGACCAATGGTGACATCAAGTGGTGATTTACATTTTGATTGTATTTGAGAATATTCACAGGTTTGATGCCAAGAACTGGCAGAGGCACATTCCTAACTTTTTTTTTTAAAAAAAAAAACTTTCTATTTTATCTGCTTTTTATTTTCAGTTCTGCATTATCCTGTGGAAAACATCAAATACCATCCAGGCCAAAGGATGGCTGCACATGTCTCCAAAAATCACAGGTTAGGGTTTGCTGAGGTCATCAATGCTATGCCAGAGAAATACTAATACTAAATACTAACTAAATACTAATAAACTAAAAAGTGAAATTCAGCTAGGTATTTCACTTCTAATATGTGGAAATCTCTCCTTCATTCAGGATCTGAATTAAATGTGAATTCTGAAGGATACACAGTCTCTTGTTTTCTGCAGACTCCAGCAGTATACTACTCCTCAGTAAGCACTAACGATAACCTATTTATTTTTAATTTGATCCAATATCAAATACCTGCCTTGAGGCTTTCCATTTTAGAGACTACTTCAAGGGCTGTTTTCATTGGTCTTGTTAGTCCTTATCAGTAAATGGTAGCTCTGTTACCAGAAAGTCACCAGGTTTAAACAAGTGAGATATTTTTCAGGTGTTTCAGGGTTGTAAGCAGCAAATTGGATGCTGTCAGTGTCGTAGAGCACAGAAAGAAAGAGCAACCAGAGCCTGCAAACACAGGAGTACAGCAATTGTATGGCTTAGGCTTCAGGAATCAGATGACCTGTGCATCCTTTTGCTTACAGAGCAGATGTGATTCTGTGCCCCTCTGCATCCTCTCAACAGCTCTTTCCCATGGTGACATGGCATATCTGGCTTTTTCCATATAAAATGTCAAAGAGAATCACAACCTTCCCTATCTAATGCTTGGGAAATCACTCTGCACTGCATAATCAGGCTTGAAATCAGCTACAGTGCTAAGCATATCCATCTGCAATGATCTTTAGAGAAAGAACATACCACAGTTATTTTCAGTCAAGGGTAAATATTAAAAACTAATTTCATGGGTTTTGTTTTGGGGTTTTTGTTTTGGTTTTTTATCTCAGTCCAAACTTTTAGGAAGCTTCCACTGCTAGGTTGTCAGAATGATTGTGAAAGTGTATACAGAAAGTGAAAAGACAATTTCTTTTCCTTTAAAATGGTAGATTATCTGACCAGTTTCAGTGCATTGCTAGTCAATGACTAGTAGTGTGAAGTTCCGAATGAGTTTCTTCTCCAGGTTGAACTGTTATAATGTGCAGGTCTGACTATTGGAGTATTGGATCTCTGGAGATGGTGGAACATAAAGGGAGGGAAATATTTCTAGCAGGGTTAAGTCAGGTAGGTAAAAGGGATCTGACATAAACTCAAAAATCCTGTTTACACCATTACATCCAGGGGAGACTCCTGTGGAAGCTAGAGAAGACACCTGACATCCCAGTGCCAAACTTCTGAGCCTTCTTTACCTCCTTTGGTAACAGAAAATGGAAATTAAATGATGGAATAAATTTATCTCATGCAAAATGAAAAGAAAAAAATCACATACCATTCAAGTGTGTCTCCCAGGTTAAGACTGGGACTTAAGTAATACACAAACCCTCCTTTGCACCATTTCATTGGCCACTGTGAATGATTCACCAGAGTCTGTCTGTCTCTAGACAGACAAAGAGAGTAAGAGACATCCATCAGAGCACATCACCTATCTTTAGCCATCTAGAGAGGCTTTCTATGGCATTCAATGTGATGGAAAAAGGCACCACAACAGAGTCTTAGAGGTACAGCCTTCTTTGTCCTAATTAGAAAGACCTTGACACATCACTTGGAGGGGTAGATGAGCATGAAAGCAGTAGCAACTAGGTGTAAGTTGAGCACTTTAATAAGTACATTTTAAATATGCCTGCATAATCTTAAAAAGTGGTATAGTAAAGTAAGTCTGGACAATTTTGTGAAATTTTCAAACTATGTTCTTTTGCATATATTTAAGGCATAAATGGTGTTTATATGTATTTCTATGTTTAATTCTATGCTGTCATCACTTGCTCTGCTTGTTATTTCTAATAGCCTTGCCACTCATTTTCTTAACATCAGTTGTAGACTTACGTTGGAGCTGCTGAACATGTCAGAGCAGCAGCAGAACTTGTTTTTTAGAGATCTGCTTGTGGCAGTATGTCATTCTTACTTGAAAAGACTTTCTGGTACAGAGCTGAAGCCATCTTTGATACTCTGGAGGGTCAAGTGTTACAGGGGCCAATGCCCCAGGAGTTGTTTAAAGACAATAACTGTCAATAATGCACCAAGAGGAAAAACTGTTATCATACGACCAAATCAGAATCCAAACTAAGGGCACAAGATGAATAAAGGTTTCTGAACTGGAATCTGACTAATCAGTTCTTGGTTTGGAATTTATCTTTATGATGCACATCTTTATTTCTTTCCACAAGAGGGCAATAGTGAACTATAAATATATTTTTCCTTCATTCAAGAGTGTTGAGAAGAGAGTAACATTATTTTTCTTTAGAAAAAATCAGATTTCACACCACTATAATTCAACACAACTTTCTGAATCTAAAAAAAGCTATGTTTGTAATAAAATCTTCTGCAAAGAAAGGAGGATTGATTTTCTTCCATGAAAAGGAAAAAAATTCAGCATGTTTCATCCTGAGATGCTGAAAATTAGAATTAACTCAATGACTAAAGAGCTTTACTCATATTTCTATCATCTGAGGACTTCTGTAATAATTTTTGCTGTGCTAGGAATTAAGTTTTTGTTGTTTTATGTTCACCATTACTTAATTCTATGTTTAGATTTTTCTTTATCCTAGGCAAGATTTTCATTTATTCCATCCAGGCATTTTCTATTTGAATTTCAATAGCCTTCTTCTAATTTTTTTTCTTGTCTAAATGTATTGGCTATATATATTAATGGTTCTAATGTGTGTCTTGAAAAACTGACTTGAGAGGAAATATTTGTGTATTTCTTTCCAATAAAAAGAATAAGAAGATTCTGTGAAATATTAAATAGTAACATTCTCTTTTTTTTCCCTTTTTTTCCCATAGTGTATCCCACCAAGCACTGGATTTCTATGCATTAGAAACCTGTTGTTTTAATGCTTTATTTAATTTTTATCACATAGCAGGAAATTTTCAGTTCAAAAAAGGTTACAAATTTTGTTCATCCACAACATTTCTGTGTTTGCCATTGACTCAAGATAACTTTTTGTTTGTGATTAACAGCAATAAAGGGAAAAACACAGCTGCAGTTTTCAGTTCTTGCCCACACAAGATGAGCAACATTATTTCCTGGAATAAGAAACAATTCCTATGCACATCAATCCAGAAATATATGAATATTTGAAAGAAGTTTTTGTAATAGCTCTGCAACTGAGTTACTGAAAGTTTTATCCCAATGGAATTTGCCTGAGTAACGTCTGAAGATGATGTATTCTGAATCATAGCAAAAATGTTTGTTTCAATTGAAACACTTGATATGAAAAAAACAACTACAAAGTGGAGCACTGTTTTTTCACCTAACAAATGGTCACTAGAGCATTCCTGAATTTTGTGTAGTTAGGAAAACAGCTAAGTTAATTCTCTGAATGGAATATAATGTCAGCCTTGAAGAGAGAACTTTTCCCTGATGTGTTTTTTAAAGATAGTTTGCATATAAAATCTTGCATGTGTTTTGGTGAAATGAATTGTACATGGAAACACCTGGATTAACAGGAGTGGTTTATGCCTAAAAATACACGTACAGGGCTTGTTCCAACATCTGCACTCTATCTCAGTTCTGCCTTCTCCCAACACAACTCAGTTCTTCATCTCATGGAAGAACAAGGAACCCTAGACCAAAAACATCAAATATTAACTCAGCCATTGAAGTCTAAGCTGAAACATCTGAATGTGTTTTCTTACTACATACAAAGTTGCATGTGAACAGCCATTAAACACAGGACAACATTTATGGGCAAGAAATCAAGTGTTTTGTCCAAGATGGTTTTTTTGAGACTTCGGAGTTTTTGCAGGCTTGGATTGCCTACAATTACCTCCTCTCAAGCACTTACCAGAAGACAAAGCAATCACATTCTAGTATGTAGGCTACAGTCTTAACAAGGCTTGAAAATTTTAGGGGTGAGGGAGGAGATGAGAAAATAAAAGAGAAGTTTCTCAGAAGTATGAAGGGATAAGGATTGGGATTTTGCACTAGAGGAATCCTTAAGACAAAAAGTTTGAAGAGATGAAGCTCACTGATGGAAGGTCTTGGTGACCTCTGAAAGGGCTAAAGCCCTTGAAGAGTGCAGCAGGAGAAGTGAGCAGCTCTGGGTCCAATGCAGAAAAAAGGCAGCAAGATGCTAAAGTGTGGTGTCACAGTAAGAGGGATTCAGGCATGACCCTCTTGTAGGTCCTTCAGCTTCCCTTCAGATATCTTGCTAGCACTACAGGCTGTCACAAAAATACACCCATGAGTCATTCACTTCAGAGCTTATGAGGGAGGAGAGGGATGAGCCAAGGTGACTGACATTTGACATTAGAGGACTAAGACTTTTAGATTTCTTAAGAAGAGACAGAATGTAGAAAATCAATAGAACCAAGAGAAACATGCTGCAAAGAAGAAACATTTCATTTAAGGCATGGAGAGAAGATATTTGAAGTAGTATAGTGTCTTATAAAAAAGTAAATCTTAAACAAATTACTTCTTACTTCATTTTAGGACTCAGCTTTCATAACATGAAAGGAACAAGCAAGGGCATGACTATGACACTCAGAGTAAATAGTCAGGCTAAAAAGCTAAATTTATTTGGACATTTGCAACATTGACTGCTGGGTGTACAGGAACCAGTTGGCCTCTTTGGTGATCCCCTGCATGAAAATCAGAGATGATGTTATATCTGATGAGAAATACAAAAGCAGCCCAAGAACAACTGATAAGGGAAGGCCCAACAATTTTGACATATGGCTACCAATGACTAAAAGAGATAAAGAAGAGATCAATGGAAACTTAATTGAAAGCATCCATGTAAATCATTATATAAACCAACAAAGTAATGAGGGAGTCTATAAACATCTCAGATAAAGTGAAAACTAAAAATCAACAGAAGGATGTACATATATTGGGGAATGGAAGAAATTCTGATTTTTAAAAAAATGTAAATTTTGGAAGATGAATGTCCTTTATTTTAACTGAAATTTACCTTGTCTGTTGGTGCAGAAAATTAGCTGCAAGAGTTGTCTGGACAGCAGGCACTTTTTCTACCAAAAAATTAAGTTACTGCATGGAATACCCAGAAGCTAAAATACTGCCATCAGGAAACATCACTGTATTTAACGCTATGCATAGCTCAGTGTTCTGGGGTGACAGGATATTTGTATCCCCAGACGTCTGTCGGGTTTGTGTTGGGCCCTGTGTGCCTTTGGTGTTGGGTCTGGGAGCCAGGGGGAGGGAGAGGTGCGCAGTTTGTTTTCAAAAACTGTCCTCCGCCAGCTGGCCTTGAGAGTCGAATTCAGCAGCACNCTCAGGTACTTTGTACTCCATTTCTCTTTTGGTTAATTCTGCCTCTCAGAATATACTCCCAAAGAGATTGTAGTCTTCTCCACTGATGAAGAAAAGAAAAATATTACACAATTACCTGGCCAAAACACTTGACATTGAAAGATAACCTAGTCAAAATGTCTATGCTTGAGAGGAGATTTGGGAACAAACTAACTTAAATATAGTTTCTACAGCAGCATCTTTGAATCAATATATTTCAATTTTAATTAAAAATATTCAGTTTAAAGTCTTTCAGTGATTAAAAAAATAAATCACAGAAGAAAGAGATATGTTCCACAAAGGAAGACTAACTGAAAAAAGTATATATTCAAGCAGCACCAGAGGGAAAAAAACCATTAAACTTTTAAATTTTTTTAAACTCTATCCATTATATGGAACATTCTAATCACATTTTTGTGATTAATGTAACATTAAACTTTGTGTTGACGTTAAGGTCTGAAGAGCTGTAACAAGGAGAACCAAGCATATATTCACAAAAAACACAGATTGTAATCTCTTCAGGGGACAAAATGAATATAGTGAGAATTTAAAATGAAATAAGTAGCATGATGTTGTGGTGTGCATTTTGGGTTTCCCAAAATGATGTATGCTTTTGTTATTCATTTTATAATGGTTTATCCCTACACTCCCCAATGCTCAAACTCCTTTGGTTTTTCCTGGTAGTGAGTCTTGTCAATCACCCTGTAATCACTCCCTAAAGCCTGGAAGATTCTACTGAAGATGCTCAGTGATTTGGCAAGTTCTTGGGCTCCCTCCTTCTTTCATTGTTCTGTTAAGTATCCCATGTCCTAGGTCATCCTCCCCCCTACAGTTGATTGGTTCTAGGTTCTCCCTCACTCGGTGTACGCCCCTGATACTTAACCTGTAACCCAAAGCCCAG
>VXBB01003820.1:37180-60663 GCA_013399915.1 Illadopsis cleaveri
TCAGGTGGGTCTCCAGGTGGAATAAACCTGGTTGCTACTCGTGTGAGGGTCCTCCTTTCTTTCACATCATCTGCCACATTTCAGCCAGAGGTTCAGACCCACAAGGCTCCTGTATGTGGGCTCTGTGCCAAGCTAGCTGATAAGCAGTGCCGAACACCCACATAGGATGAGTTAGATTAAAAGTGCATTAAAATATATTCAGTCTCTTATATGATGTGATATGTCATGATCATACAGATCTAAGAGATTTCTTATACTGATAAAGATCATTACTCTAGTGTACATGCAGATAGTCTATTTCTTTCTCTTTTTCTTCATTATGCTATTTCCTGTTGCTTTATTTATCTTAATCTTATTGTTGTTTGGAGTTTCATTTTTTGGACTTTTTGTGGTGTTTTTAGATTGATGGGTTATTAAATTAAGCAAAATTAATCCTTTTTTTACTTTTTTTCCCAAAACAAGTACCATTTCCTATTAGAAAACTTGGACTAAGTACTCACATTTAAAATAGCTCTTGGATGCAAACACTTGAAATTATGCAGCTTCTATGTGATCCCAGTGACATTGAAGCTAGGCTACTTTCATGTAAATTAATTATTTTCTATGCAGTCCATTTTTCTGCACTTCCCTTAATTTAATCTTCATCTGTGAGTGAAAACAAATTTAGAAGAAAAATGCCACCCGAACTAGAAAAGGGCTGATCTAGATTTTGGCACAGGCTAAGAATTTTAGTGAAGAATAACAACAAAAAATGACAACTAAAGACTTAAAAATTTAATAGAGAGCATCTGCAAGGTCAGATATGTTATCTGCAATTTCTGGCAGCTGAAAAGTTGTCATATAACAGGTATTTGTGAAATATGTCAGAATGGAAAAACCTGTTTGTACACTGTCATCCCTGTGCATGATTTCTACAGGATGAATAAGGCAGATACAGAACTGGAGAAACAGTTTGTCTCTTCAAGGATTTCATAAGACGGAATTAATTATTTCAGGTGGAAGAAAGGCCCCTACAGTAGAATCAGCCATGGAGTTACATAGGAAATGGGTTTATTATCTGTTAAACTATATCTACTCTATTATACTAGGGTGTCTTGATGAGTGTAAACTGTTTAGGAGAAACAGCAAAAACTGCTTTTCTTTGTATTTGAGGAGCAGACATCAGTTATCAGATAACCACAATTAAATGGAAACATAAATGGTCGGAGATTAGAAGAGGCTTTTTCCACCTAGCAAAAAGAACCTGCAAGAAACTATCACTCTCTGAAAAGATATCATGTGATGAAGAGTGGTTTATATTCAAGATGATGTTACTACAGGAGCAAGAGCATAGAGTAGTGGTTGTACACTTTTATTTATCCAGGTCTTCCACTTTTGAGCTGAGAAAGGCTTGAGAACAGAAGGCACAACAAGGATGAAAACACCTGAGCAGTTTTAAAACAATGCTGCAGAGATCATCAAAAAAAAACCAAGACTGCCTCCAATAGCAAAGAAATGGATCCACAATCCCAGGTGACTGACTTAAGACTGACATCCTCGTGCTTTGCATTCTGTAGCTGTCAGCTGCCAAGGGTCCTTGGAACTCTATATTGTACTGTCAAGTAAAATCCTGAACTGTGTGGATAAAACAACTGATCTAGAGATAGTGGCAATTATTATGCTAATTAGAAGTGAAAGGAATTATGGAACTAGTTAGATAAACATTATGCTATCAGTGGATCATTTACCAATTTAATATCTGGTTTAAATTGCCTGTTATTTTTCATATAAATGTAATAAAATATAATGAGTTATGTGCTCTCTATCTAAAAAGGGAGTGGTTTTTTCCTATTCCTCTGGCTATACATGGTACATAGGCTTCTAAATGAGCCAATGAAGATTTAAAATATAAATGTCAGCACTATATTTAAAATTTAAATGTCAATCCAAAAATGGAGTTTCAATATCATTCACCTTAACTGTGTTTCAAAATGATGAAAAAACATGGTCACAGGAAAACTATTATAATACTTAAAATGTAATCTGGTGGTTATAACCCTCCTTTTTGAAAGGAAGGATTCTTTCTATACTTGCTGAATGAACCTGAATTCAAATGAAGAGTCAGTAAGTATTCAGAGCATCAGAGAATATTATCTTCTATCCACTCCAGCTGCCCACCAGGAAAAGGATCCAGCCTTAAATGAAATATGCTCAACATCACTCCCAGACACTGAAGCCAGCTGGCACAGACTGGGAGAAAAACAGGGTTTCTAGCCTAAGGATGCCTGGCATCTACAGGCATGCAAAAATGGTTGTCATAGGCCATGAAAGAAGCATAGAACATTGTCACCACCCTACAGAGTGCATAATCACACAGGAGCACCCAGAAAGGTTTCTGGATATTTTAATTTACCAGTATAAGTACAGCCGTGGGAGGCCAGAGCATGTTCAACACAGTGTTTCAGAAAGATAATTTGGGCAAATGCTAGTGGCCTATCATGGCAGAAGAAAGCCTAACGCTTCCTAATTTTGAGCTCTAAAGCATGTACATGATGACCACCAAAGCAAAAGGAGGATTTTTTATATTTTTTTCTTGTTGTAACCTAGAACATTAAAAAATCCTAAACAACTTAAAATGGGGATTTGGAAGAGTGTGAGTCATACTACAAGTTCTATCAAGCAAATGTCTCATGATATGTTAGTTTGGATGTATATATTAGTTTCCTTGATAGAAAAAACATGAGTCAAATTATGCAGACTGGCTATTTTAAATGCAGTTTCAATTTCTTTGATATGGAGACCAAATTGAATCTTAAAGTCTACTCAAAAATACCAAATTATCTAAATACCAATTCAGGAAATTAACACAAGCTAGAGACTCATCTGGAGTGAATCCGTGTAATTCTTTTGATTTCAAGGCTAGACTTATAGAGGTAAACTTTATTTTCTTTTCTTTTTTTAATAACTGCAATCATCTCATAGAAAACAGAATATTAAACAGAAGTGACAAGGATAGTTCTGAGAAAAGAAATCATAAATCTTAGTATTTTTGAGATCTTCATGGAGCAAGTTTTTGTTTTTATTTCCATATCTGCTATTTAAATCAGAGAAGAAAAATTTCAGGCCCTTTTGAATCCCATGCATTGCTGTCTTTATTTTTGTTCTCCACATCATTAAATTGTCTCCTTCCATCACAATAATATAAGTCAAGAGCAAATCCATTGAATTCAGCATTTTCACAGCAGGAGATCCACATCCAGAAATAAAAAGGTAGAAGAGGCAGATTCAGTTCACTGGATAAGTCCTTTCATGATGTTATGTCTATTTCTTGTCTCAATTTGATGGGAAATAACATGTAAATCTAGATTATAGATTTAATTAGAAATATTTAAAGACCGGTGATATTTAAAGAATGCAAATAGATATACTAGTTTAAAAAAAGTCAGTGGATTTTAATAAATATGCTAAACCTAATTAAATAGACTTTAGACAAAGTTCTCTAGATCAGTGCTTTAAGGGAATTAATCTTCCTGATAATAGGCTGAATATTCAAGGAGCAGTCTTGATTAAAGAAAATCTGATTTTCTTGTGAAGTTCTTTTAAAAAAGCTATATGACAGATTTCAGATCACCATTTGGGAAAATGCAAAAAGAGACATAAGCTTCCCAGTTTTTGGTCTCCCTAAAAACTTGCCCAAACTTCAAAGGCCCTTATCCAATCAAGTTCCCATTTGCTGTGTTTTCTCGTAAGTTGTTTGGTAACTCATGTCCTAAACAGAAGAAAGATCAATAAGGTATGACAATCACAACATATTGAGAAGTACAATAATCTCATCTAGTTGGTACCATTATCAAATACAGCTTCCAATTAAAAGTCAACAAAAAACAAATAAAAAACAGAATAATGGACAAATGCACTGAAAAAAATATGTGAGAGGGTGCAATCATTTATTAGCCATTTCATATATGTGGGATTGGGATCAACTTTTTTTTTGTAATTTAAAACATTAAACTTTTTTTCTTTTTGCTACATTTTCACACAAATAAAAAACCAAGATTTCAGCTTCTTTACAAATCCTAAAAGAGCAGTGTGGTACATTTAAATCTGAGAAAAAGATTCACCTCCTATAAACAACTTTTTCCCTGTTCTTTCTTTTTTGCCAATTATGTGAAATTCTAGCAGATAAATCTAAGTAAAACCTGATTGGCATGTTTATAGTGAAAATTCTGCATCTGTGCTCAAATTGGAATATCATTTAGTTTTGCTGGTTGTCAGCACATCACAATTATACGTTCATCAACCAGGTCCAAAAAGCAGCGGGAATCATCTTGTCTTTCTTAGTAAGTCTGAGAAGGAGAATACAATTAGATACAATTAAGTACATACACAACTTCTGCAGTGTGAATCATTCTGTTGAAGACACCTCATCTCATTAGTTAGAGGTTTTCATGACTATATTTTAGACAGTAAACAATTAAAATTTCTCACATTCCTATTCAACCATGGTGTGTTTCCAGCAGGATAAATTGCAGAATCCAAGGAAGTCCAATTCACACAGGTGCTTTGTAACTGTTACCATAACCAGAAGAGTGAAGGAAAGTGAGGGAACAACCCAAAAAAGAAAATTTGGTTGACCTTACATTTTACTGCAGCCCTCAGAGTCTCTGCTTCAAACCAAGAAATACCATCGTTGTGCTGACCTCTGCAAAGGTCAGCTCAGACTGTACTTTGACTATTCCAGCATCTGTCCCTGAGCAGCAGACACACACCATCTATGCCAGAACGGCTTCCCAGAAGATGTGCAAGCCAGCATTCTTAAACTCATTAAAGGAAACCAATTAGAGCCCAAAGGGTCAGAAAAGTAATTATTTTGTGTCTGATTCAATACCCTAGAGGTTGAATACAGGAACCTGCCAAAGCACAGCATGGAGATATTATTCAGAGGCAGCACACTTACCTATTTACCTCTTTAAAAATGCAAATATATGCATATAAATTCCAGTATTTTGCAAGATGAAACCTTTTTTCTTCCCCAAAAGTAAAACTAATTCTTTACTTTATCTCACTACCTAGAGGTTTAATTCCATGACAATTCTTTGCAGAAAGCTAAAAACAGAGGCATAATAAAATCAATCTTTACAAGAAAGGAATTAGAAACAAAAATGTCAAAGTCTTGTGAAATAACATTTTTGTAGCATTAACAACTAGTTACTGCGACTAGTTTGCAATTAGTAAGGGAAACTATCCATGGTGAGTTAAAATCTGTTACTTTATAGCCTTCCCCCAGCAGTGCTTATTCCAGCTTATAGACACTGGAATCAGTGAAACCTGACATGATGGCAAGATCAGGTGACCTGAACAGTGACATCACATTAAAAGCTTTATCTGTCCAGTTTTGGAATAACTTTTTAATGTCACATAATTATTTCTATTCCCCTTCTTTCTGTCACAAACATCCTACATAGGGGGTAGGAAAAGAGGCATTCAAATTTTAAAGCACCAGTTTTCACTACGGAACTTATTCACTGCTGAGGAAAGCCACTTTTGCCAGAAGACAAAAGCCAGATTTTAGTGTTACCTGCTGTTACATAGCATATCCAATAAGGGACTTAGGAATTTAGAAGTAAGCAGACCTGGCTCCCACCACAGAAAGCAGAGGCCTGCATGAGGGTGATGAGCATCATGAACTCCCTGTGAAAGCAGCAGCAGTCAAGTGCTTCAGCAGGAGACAGGAACATGCTGGCATGTGGCACCTGGGTCGGTGTGCATGACACAGAAAGAACACAACATTGTCTGTGGGAATTGATGCTGACTAATCAACTTCTCCATAAGCACCTGCGTGCTTAGAATCAGATTATTTTAATCCACTTAACACTAATGGAACATTACTTTGGTCACTAGTCTGTAAATTCCATCTTCACTGCTGATGAGGATGTTCTGTGCTTTTCCCACACCGACTGCACACCACTTAAACCTTCTGAGTCAGAACTGATCGGTAATTTTCAGAAGCAGAAATAAGAAAAATCTAAAAAAGTGTGTGCAACTCCTTTGCAAACAAGTTTTTGAGTATTTTGCATCACCCATAACACCAAAAATTGCCCCAGCACTATGCCGTGACGGGGTGAAGCAGAAAAAAATGCACTACGGACACAGAAACAGAATGTCCCAAAAAAAGAGTGAGTGAGAAAATACATAGTAGGTAAGGAAAGTGCTGTTTAAAGTTTGTTTGCCAAGAAAAGCATAAATTGTGTTAACAGGAAAGCTTTCATCAATAAGTATAAAGATTAAAAAATCTTTGAAAGACCCAGAAGAACTCTGGATAAATAGAGTCAGGTATTCCCAGCTCCATGAAGAACTACAAAAGAGGTAGGTGGTGAATAAGTCAGAAAAGGCTCTGAGATGGAGACAGATCCTGGGATAGGGAACTTCCTATGCTTCAGGACACACTGCGTGCAGTAGATGTGGGTTTCTCTTGTTGAGTTATGTAGTATAATTCATATTTGAAAGGGCAAGTGTTTTATTTCAAAATACTGATGATGAGGTAAAACATAGACCTTTGCGTTAAAGTGTTTACTCTGTGGATGAATCTGACCTAGAAGAGTTGGATTTTGGCTGCACATTGGATACAAGATATAGATTGGAAGATCTGAACTTTTAGACATCACAGGAGATCTCACCTCTGTGTAATATAAATGAACTGACTGAAGGTGAATGATTGACATTTCACAGATAATAAAATAGAATCTGAGATGTAGAGACATTGTGTCACTGGTAAATCTGCTTTAAAAAGCATGAAGACCGCTGACAAGAGTGCTTCTGGTGCCGCAAATCTGTTCTATCCAATAAAAATACAGTAATCTATGTTGGCTGTGTGTCTGACAGCTATTCTTGAGCAAAGCAATCTGAGTAGGTTTATGAACCTCTGCCTGAAAGTCTGTGAAAGATAAAAGAAAATTTGGCTCACTGACAGGAGACAAATGATAGTGGGTCACAATCCTGAAAAATATCCTGAAGTTCCAACTTAGGAAAAGGGAAAATCATACTTCATTTTCTAAGCAGCAGTCACCTCTACCTCCTTGTGGCAGGGTATAAAAGAATAAGAACAGACTTTTGTGGACCCAATATTTTCTGAGCCTGAGAATTGCTAGCTCTTCTCAAGGGAAACTCTTCAATAGTTTTCTTTTTCCCAAAACAACCTTGTCTAAACAATATTCCTTTCCCATAACAACAGGTGGTGTTTGCTATTTCTGTTACTTAGCCAATGGGAGAGGTGTCAGCCCTATGGAGCAATAACGTGTGTTCTTAGCGCAGCATGTTATAAAAGGGCTGAATGAATTGTAAATAAATCCTTCTGATTTCCACTGCCTTCTGACTGGAGTCAAGCATCTTTATTTCGTGTCCTATTGCGACAGATTTTGACACATTTAATAAGGGGCCTGAATTTGAAAAATGTAGATTTTGACCAGCTGTTTTCATGAAACTTTGAGCATTCCCACAAGACCTTTACCTGGGAAGGCACCTCTTAAGGAGTCAGGCAATCTAATTTATTCTATTAAAGATTCTATTACAGATAGATTGTGAGGGTCTTCTTTTAAACAAACTTCATGTCAGGCAGCCTTCCACTTGTCTTGTGATCAGAATACCATTTGTCTTCCTCCAGCCACAGGCCCAGGTATGACTCAAAGGTCATTTTTAGGTAAATGGCCAGGCAAATGCCCTATGATACTGCAGGAAAGACCCAGTGCTGACACTCCAGTAGCTAGACACATTTGAGATGATTCCTTGTGTTCATGACATCCACTTGGATTTACATCATTGAAAGAGATAAGAAGCAAGCCACCAGAAACTTCAGCAGGGTTAATCTTTTCGATGTAGCATTGTCACAAGTGAAATTATAAGCAGAAGTTTATCATTAGTGAGGGGGAAGATGCTACTATAATTTAGTCCAAATATTGGGTGTGAAACAAGAGACAATGAGAGTAATTGTGTGGCAAAAGAAAGAAATAAAGCTCTGACAGCAAGAGGATGTTGAAGAGATGAGGAAAATCTTGAGGAATTTTTTAGATATTTACAGTGAGAATAGAAAGATTACGCCAGCAGGGTATTTGCTAGCCTTGCACTGGGCAAAAAAATTGAAAATGTGGAGTTGGCTGAGAACAGAATCTGTTTCTCCCCAGAGGAGACTAAAATCTGTGAGCTCAGGTGTCTAAGAGAATTATGAACTCCCAATTCACTGCATTTCGGTAACATAAAAAACTTACTTTCCTCAGACCTCTTGTGAACTCTGCCTTCTGTTTACATTGGTTGAGATATAAATAGTTCACATTAACATTTGGAAATTACTGTGCTATATGTGGCTTATATGTATCCTCCTGTGCTAGGCAGCACTTTTAGAGGAAAGGGCCACTGTTACAGAAACCTTTGAAATAATCTTCCTCTGTGTGGAAGACGGTTCTTTTCTTAGTATGTATAGAAAGTTTCTGCTTTCCTCAGAAAATTCTGATTTATAGCACTGTTTAGGGTAAACTAGACTTGTGCAAACATTAGGATGAAAACTGAAATACATTAACCAGAAAATATTCTTATCATTGATGCCTTGGAGTGGCTACCTAGAACAGAGGCTACACCCGAGATGGACAACAGTCACGAGTTTTTCAGACAGATATAAGTTTGGTCTATTTGCATACCAGGGGTTAATTCTCCAATTACAGCTTCAGGTTATGAAGTCATATGCCCTCAGTTTCCACCCCTTAATTCACTTTTGTTTATACTTTTCAAGGCCTGAGGCTGCAGGATGTCATAGGGTTCCAGGCCCAGAGGAATTGTTTTGTCTGACCAAAGTGTGAAGACAGCAGTTAATACTTTATATGAAGTTTAGAGTTATGCACTAATGCAGTACAGGATTTGAAAAATGTAAAGGCCCAAATCTTAAGGTATCATCATGACTAACAGAACTGCATTTCCTTATGTGTCCACCCTCTGTGGACTAGACTGGCTCCTACGTGTTGCACAATACACTGCAGTAAGATTTGTTTAGGGAGAAGCCTAACAGAGATAAGATCTGCATGTGTACCCTTCTTTGCTCCAAATCTCTCTAGTATTTTTATTTTCATCCTATATGGGATATAACACTTCTTTTTCCTAGCCCCTTATCTTCACCTCTGCCTTTTCATAAGACAAATTTTCTTTTAGCACTTTATATTTGTCTTGTAAGATTTGATTCTTTTGGAACCATACTAACTGGTTCATGTCACCTGTCTGTGATAAAAACAAGGGCAAGGAATTTGATAAGCTTGTACAGAGTACTTCCTTCTTTTAAGAAATATCATGGTAGATGTGGGGTTTATATTAACTAAGAAAATAAACTATTTTCCTCCATTTTATCAATACCACATGCTTGAAATAAGCCCAGCATGATTTCCTATCTCTTGACTAGCTGGCCCCAACCTATTTCATATCTCACAGGGAAGTATTATCAGAGCTCAAATAATTTACATTTGAATCCATTCTATTTGACCCATATTTTCTTTTTCCTTTTTTATAAGACAGTGGTGTTTACCAAGCATAAAATTTGTGATGGGGGCAGTGCAAGTAAAAGGTCATGGCTTCCTACTGACCTGACAGAGCAGGATTTCAGGGCATGTCTTGGCCTGACCTGATTAAATATCTGTCTACTAGTGAGGGGGGCTGTTTCCCCATTGTTTTAGTGTAAACCCTGCAAATGCCATGTGGGTAAAAAAGCAAACTGAGGCAAGAAATCAGCAGGTGACCAAGAGCAGCCTCTTGAGAAGGGCTGGGGCTGCTAGAAAACATAGACACCACTACAAGTCCAGTGATAGTATGTCAGCTTCTTGTAGTTGACTTTAACGTTTGAAGCTATTCTTAGCATCTCTGTGTAAGGAGTTAAAGAGCACAATTGCCTGTCTCAAACACTGTCAGGGCCACAGAAGAAACTTGCCTTTCTAAGTGCCCAGAAGGCCTGGAAATCACTGAATCCCTGTCCAAAATGCGGAGGATGGTTCCTAGAGTCAGTGGTCAGCCTTAAAAATTTGTAAGGCTGCCTATCCTGCTTTAGCTGGAACTAGGGATATATTTATGTGCTGCCTGAAGAAAAGGAAAGGCTTTAAGTCATTTTGTATTTTCAGTCTGTAGCAGGGATTTGGACATGTATACAAACAAATGAAAGACTTATTTAGCATATTGGCCATCTAACTCATGGACCTTAGAAATTCCACAGACAGCCAGGTGTTTTCCAGTGGTTTAGAGAAGCAAAGAACACCCTGCTGAATGGATTTTTCTCCCTTCTGTCTTTCAAATCTGTTTCGTACAGCAAGCCCCACTGAGCTGTGACCTAACCATATGAATATCATCCACATAAAAGACAGAGAAAAGGAACATCACAGTGCTTTTGGAATTTGGCTGCAGCTTGAGAAAATGAGAGGAGTAGCAGAAAGAAATTAACCAAGCTAATGTTCTGAGAAATATTCTCATTTGCATATTTTTTTTCTTCAGTTTTGGTTGATATAATTTTTTTTTAAATATTTCTTCCTTCTATTTTCTTCTGCCTAAGACTGAAATTTCTGAGGTTTTTGTGTTCACCTAAAATGTCATCAACACCTTTTGAAGGTAATTTTGGATGATTTTAACCATCTCTAGATCAGTGGTAGGCCATAATACACACCTCACCTATTTTTCTTCCTTACAGAAACAGCGCACAGCAGATGTCATAATTCCGGTTGCACGCTACAGAAGGAAAATATTCTTTCCATAACCAAATCTCTTTTTTAAAGCTGGAATCTGGTTTGTTTACAATGTAGAGAGAATAACAGTGAATGTCAAGAGGAGAACAAGTATCTCTCTGTGTGTTTTCTACTGCAGATCCTCCCCAGAGGAGTAAACAATGCATTGAGATGAGATGCATGAGAAACTATAAAATTTGAGAGATATTGACTTTTTCAGCCACAGTATATAAGAAATCAGGGGGAAAATGTGTTTTCACTTAAGACACAAAGAGAAGCTCTCAGAAGAATTCATTAAAACTGTACAAAACTCACTTGCTCATTAACGTGCCCTCCCATTTGCCTATTTCTAAAAACATAAGAACATATTTGGACTTCTGAGAATTGAATTTGCTAATTAAATTCTATGAGAAAAAATTCAGCTCTTGATTGGAGGCCCAGTCTTGAATCTGCCTACGATCTGTGCCCTAAGTTTTTGAGTCATCATGTTTAACTGTAATATGCACAGCTAAGCATTTAAATAGCATCTAATGAGAGGATAAGAACTGCAAGTCATCATTAGGTGAAAGGTTTTTTTCTTGAAAATAACAAAAATTACAGACATTAGTTCAGGAGTCCTTTGAAAGAAAGAAGGAATTGTATTAATATTATTATATATTATATTTTCACTATACTTACATGAAAAAATTACATGTAATTTATGAACTTCATTATCATTTATTAAGAAATCACTATCCTCACATACCCTGTTTACCTGTTCTGAATTATGATAATCAATCAGAGGTTTTTTTTATATACCCCAGTACACAATTTTGCCATAATCAGGAACACTTGGCAGACTTTGTACCACCCTGGCAGTAGAGTTCATCCTGTCTCACCATGGCCTCAGCCTGCTTTGCCATTTGTCAAGAGGAGCAGTGCCTGTGGTCTCTCCAGTTTTAACTTCACCCCCTGACCTCCAGCACAGCACTGGCCCCACTGACCAGCTGGGGAGTCAGTAGGTGACAAACAGCAGCCCTTGAGGGCAGCTGGGGCTGGGCCAAGCAACTTTGCCACTCTCTGCCTTCAGCTGGGAGCCCCTGAAAGGAAAAAAGAGGCTGAGCAGGGGGAAAAAAAAAAAAGGTAAAAGAAAAAAAACCAACAAAACCACAAAAATAGCCCGAAGTAGACACAAGACCGGGAAGGAATATGAACAACTTGTAATCCTCCCCATTTCCTCTTGAAGGGACTAAAACTATCACTCTTTCATCCTAATGGCACCCAGGAAGGGTGAGCATCACACGGGTGAGATAGAATTAAGCTTTCCAGCACAACAGGTCTGAAGTTTGTATTGATTAAGCTTCACATTTTTTTACATTGTAAAAGCATTAATATTGGCTGATAACAGCTATTTGCTGCCCTTTGATCAGATTACTAGTACTTCAAATATATTAAAAATAAAGACTTGGATACATATAAATGCCATGTTCCCTTTTGCTCTTAAAAATATATTAAATGTAGCACTATCATTTCAATCTTTTTTATGTTTCCATATTTTTTCACATATCTTCTTATATTTTATAATTGAAGTTATTTTACAAGTAATGAGTTCATTCAATTGCTTTTTACAAAAAATCACACACAGCAAATTCGGGACATGAGATGCTGTAGAATCTTATTTATCAATTTACAGGATCTGGTTCTATTATAGAGCTCTGAGGGACACTTTAAGTTGCACTATCTATAGAATATAACAAATGGCAGTAAGTTCTTTGATCCAGTAATCATCACTTAAAATGTATTTTGTAAATCATACATCCCAGAGGGCCCCTGGCTGGGTTCAGGCCTCTAATGCTGCCACAGCACGATGCAAAACAGCTCAGGCAAAAATCAAGTACTACATATGTAAATGCTTACACTGTGCAAGCACTGTATTTATCAAGTGCTGAACTGTCCATAATAAGCACTGAACTGTATTTTGTATCTCTTGTTAAGAAAGACAACAGAAAGGGAATCAATAATAAGAAATAAATTTCGGTCAAAAGGGAAGCTAGCAGAACTCATTTATAAAGCAGACACAATGAAACATTCCTCACCTCTCTGATGGACAGCAGCTTCTAAACAGAACCTTTGAGTTAGAATGGCAAGAAATTCCAGTCTTCATATACATTCCCTTCAAATTCATCTAGCTGACCGTTTGTGTTCATTTCCTGCCCCTGGGTACTCACACCAATTAAAACTGTACTTGATTATACTATATTGAGTACCTTGATGAATAGAAATGGTGTTTTCAAAACAACAACAACAACAAAAAGAGATGGATGAGCTAGCAATTGGCTGATTGGCAAGAAAATTAACAATTTTTTTAAAATATTGAAATGTGAGGTACGGCATACATCACATTGATCAATAATGACTTCAAGGGGAAAATCAATTATAATTAGATGCAATAGCAGCTTAGATACTGCAGAGATTTACTTCTGTTTTGCTTCATATTCTTGTGTGTGTTCTAGGACCAAAATGAATCAGCTTATGAATGACAATCATGCTTGGACCCAAAGGTTTTAATTAATTGCTACCGGCTCCTTCATGTCTCTGTGAAATATTTGCAAGAGAAAATAACAGTCATAACATTGATGTTTTTACATAGATCTGAAAACTTCATACATTACCTTTTGCTGGTTTTTTTCTCTTTTTACTTGAAAAGCTTTAACTTTATGCTCTGTTTTCGAGTTAGGAAGTCATTTCCGCATTGCTTCTTTTCTTTTGTCATTGCCAATTGAATATCCCAACTCTAGTCTCAAGCTGAGCTTCACAGCAAGACAATTTAGATTCCTATTGAAACTCAGTGTGTAGCAAATGTGTTTCTTTCTGTCTATGGAAATAGCTGCAGAATGTTTATATCACACAAAATTTGTGTTCTCACATGGTCTGTTGTACATGCAATCTGTTATGATTATGCTTCCACAAATGAAAGCAGTTATCTGATGATAAATCACAACACAGCAGGCATGCGTGAACAGAGGCACAGAAGGGGACTGGAAATAGATGGAGGCAGCAAGGGTCCCACTGCCATGGAGGTGATGGCCCAAAGGGCACAGTGTCCATCATCCACCAACTCCCCCAGCACAGTGAAGGCTTCGACCCAGAGCAAGATCTGAGGGAGGATGCAGGTCTGCAGGCCAGCACCTCTTCAGGCAGGAGGTCTCAGCCTCAGGGAGATCACTTTACAGCCATAGGATCCTCTCTGAAGATGGCAGACTGCTAGAAACAGATGGAATCCACTTGAAAAAGTGGAGCAAGGACACCTTTGTCAACAGGCTAGCCAAGCTGATAAGGAGACATTTAAACAAGGAATGATGGGAGAGGGAGATTGCAGACCACGATTAAAAAGAAGACAGTAGACAGAGGTAGAAAACACAGAATGAAGGACAGTGGGAACAAGAGAGAGCTCAGGAGTGGTCAAAGAGGATGAAGGAACACCAGACTCAAATGTACGTACAGAAAGGAAGACAAGCAGGGAGAGGGACATGGGAGGATGTTGATCCCTAGGAGCAAGAGCAGCTTGGATATACGCAGCTATTGTATGTGATGTGGAGAAATCTGGGTGAGATCTTGCAGGTCAGGGTCAGCAGAGAGGCCAGGAAAGGTGTCTTTAAGATGTCAGTTTTTCACAAACCATCCAATCTGGAAGACAAAGTTGTTGACATCCTCTTTAAACAGTGAAAGTCACTGCACCACAGACTCTGCTGCTTGCTGGGGTCCACCAGATCCTGGAAGGGCAACACAATGGGACCCAAACCATCAAAGGTTTCTGGTGGGCATTGGGAATAACTTCTTGATGCAGCGTTTTCACACAATTTATGGAGTGAGTCCTCCTAAAGTACATTTCTGTGCATGTGGAGAAGAAAGTGACTGGGAATAGACAGCAGAGATTGGCACAGGTAAGTCATGTCATGGGCCATTCACTTAAGACTCGGACTGGATGATCCTTGTGGGTCCCTTCCAACTCAGAATGTCCTGATTCTGTGACACCTGACCAACTGGAAAAGAGCAGTGGATGGCATTTACTTTGCATTTAGCATAGCTTTTAGAAATGTCTCCCATAACCATCTCATATATGAGTTTGGAACTTATGGTCGGAATGGGTGGACAAGCAGATTGGTAAAAAAATCTAGATAGTTGATTTGAGAGTAGAGATCTGTGGGCAGTGCTCAGTGACTTATAGAGTACCACAGAGATTTTTGATAGGATCTTTCCTGCATGACATTTTTATTAATGACCTGATGAATACAATAGAGCACACTAATCTTGGCATTGCAGGTGCCACAAAACTGGATAGGGGCAGGGGGAAGCAGTCAATATATTCAGGGAAAGAGCTGCTATTCAGAGACCTGGCAGGCTGGAGGAAGGGGACAGCAAGGGACCATGAGGAATTGAACAGGGACATGTAACAAGTCCAGAAATAAGGCTGGAGTTTGAAATTACACAGTCTGGAGGCAGACAGATCAGGGAAGGACAGACCTGCAGGATGCAATTGATGGTGTCAGGCTCCTCACAGTAGTGTTTGGTAGGAGAATGAGAGAAATAACTTGAAAGAAGTGAGGTTTAGACTGAATGTAAGGCAAACCTCTTTCTCTGTGAGCACAGACAGGCATTGGCTCATGCTGTCTGGGAAGACTGCAGTTCGTCTGGGATGTTTTCAGAACCTAAATAAACAAAGCCTTGCGTTTTGGACTGGAGACCCCCAGAGGGCCCTTCCAACCTGAATTTTCCTACAATTTTATTAACCTCTGAAGAACATGTCCTACTTGGATGCAAATGCTTTGCCCTTCCAACCTGAATTTTCCTACAATTTTACTATCCTCTGAAGAGCATGTACTACTTGGATGCAAATGCTTTGCAGATACCTCATTCATGTTGCTACATTTTACATTAAATGTTGGGTTGTCTCTGCAGTTTTCAGGTGTTTTGATGGATGGTTAATGGTTTTAGGTGTTCTTTCCAGCAGTGTAAGAGCACTGTGTTGTGTCACAGAGTTGCCAAGAGAGAGAAAACAGCAACTACTCTACAGCCCCTTCTGCCCAGGATGGCCTACCTGCCTGCCTGGCTGTTGTAGTACATCACAATCACTTCCATCGACTCCACCTATTTCTTTAGCCCTGTCTTCCTACCTTTCCAGCATGTGATGTGTACCACCTAGTAATGAACTGAGTTTTTCCTTTATCTGTGGACAGTATCCCTGAGGAATTTTTCTTTTAAGAAATTTTTTGTCTAGTACTTCTTAACAAGCATTACGTTTATGTACCTGCTCACTAGGAAGCCCTTCTGGTTTGATGCATTCCCTTTGAACAGGTTTTTGGCCTGTCAATGACTCATCCTTCATCTGTTTGGTCAGGGTAGCAGAAAAAAAATAACATCCAGTCACTCTTTTCTCTTAAGATTTTCATCCTCAAAATGTTTGATTAGATGGAATTCTAGACAGAAATTAAGGCTTTTGAAAATATTAATAAGCCATGGAGTATTTCCTGAGAGAAAACTGCAATAAAAGAATGGCATGAAATTCAGCCAGTCTGTAGTATCTTTTCTTTAAAGAAAATTTCTGTTGTGAGAAAAAATTTCTCTCTTATCAAATAAACACCCAAATACAGCTACTTTCTGTAATAAAAATTATTTGTTTTAATTTGCTGGTTATCTGCACAGCCTATGCCTTCCAGCTGTACTAATAACAAAAAGAAAGTGCTAATCCAGCTGCAACCAGGGACTGGAGAACATAAAGACAATATCTGGCGGCCGAGTTCAGCTCTCAAAAACATATTGCTGCAGTGAGGTACCTGCTAGTGCAAGAGTTCTACGGAATTACTTACTTTATGAGAAGATCTTTCTCATAAAATAAGTATTTTAAACAGGATGTCAGAAACAACAACTTCAAAATGTCTACAGGAAGCAGCAGAATGCCTGGGGTGGGAGGAGGCACCAGAGCAGCACGGCAGGATACACCACAGCTGCCACACCGCTGCAGGCTCCCCTGCAAAGCACTTGGGAAGGTGTATGGAGGAAGCTTGCCTGGGCCAGATGACTCTGTTTTATAAGGGGCTGTAAAACTCTTGTTCAATCACCAAACAGTACTAAGTAGAGGAGGCCTAGAAAGTTTTAAAGATCCTCCAATTAGATTGGGGAAAAGATTATATGGCATCTAGTCTATGAGAGAGAGCTCAGTGGTGCTTGCTTCCATTGCTCCCTTCAACACAAGTCTCAAATCCTTTTGCCTGGCACCAATGATTTTTTATCACAGAAATAAAATTTGTTTTATAAAATGAACAACTGGAATACATCTGATTAAGCTCCTTTGTGACATAAGAATTCATGGATGAAAGGCTGAGTGGATAACTACTACTGATTTTTGATCCCTTGACAATGCTCTAATACAAAACCAAGATTTTTCCAAATGTTTTTCCCTGTATTTTCCTTTTCTCCCCCTCTTTTTCAAAGTCTTCAAACATTGATACCAACCTGCAGGATTTCCTGTAGGCTCAGCAAGTGTGCAGCATAAAATTTCAAAGCCACACACCATGGATTTCAATAAGTACCACGTGGATATATGATGACATGTGTGCCAAGTATCTCCTAAGGTTGGCACAAATGTAGGCATCTGTAGAATCACAGCATTATAATCTCATTTCAATGCACTGCTTGAACAGTGACATTCATCTCTTTATAGATCAGAGCTATATGTAAGAAATTAAGCACAAAATCATTGCAATGTGATGCTGATACCTTTCTTTAATCCTTGAAAATTTTTCCAGTGGTGTTCACAGTTTGGCAGATCCACAGTTGTACAGAAAAGACAGGCAGGTAGTCAGAACTACAAAGTTCCAGTAAGAACACTTCTCCAATGGTGGAAGGGTAGGTGATGCCAGAAGGCATCACTGTGATGTCTTTTTCTTTCCATGTTCACTTGTGAAGAGCTTGACCCTACTGAACCCCTAAAAAAGCACTGCCTAATTTCAAGGCAAAGGTATCACTACTCTTTCTGTTCACTTCCAGAAAACAATTCTGCTGCTCTTTCCTGACCTCTGCTTGAAACAATGGGTAAATGATACTGCCCAGTCCTGAAGAAGGAAAATAATAATACCTACCATGAAAGTCTTCTTTAAAAGTGAGTCTGTTTACATGCTCAGAAAAGTAAAGCTGTCACAAAAAGTCCTAGGTCAGACCCAGAACTCCTGATCCACAGCAACTGCAAAATTGCTCTGGTTCCAATGCAATTTTGTAGCTTCAATATAATTTTTCTCTCCTCAGTGCTGGGATTTAACAAATTCTTCTTAAAATAATGCAAAGTTAACAAAGAAACATTGTGCTGGTTTTGGCTGGGTTAGAGTTAATTTTCTTCACAGTAGCTGGTATGAGGCCATGCATTGGATTTATGCTGAAAACAGTGTTGGTCATTCAGGGATGTTTCTGTTATTGCTGAGCAGGTCTAACATGGAGCCAAGGCATTTTTTCTTCTCATGCCACCCCACCAATGAACATGTGTGGGGTGCATGAGAAGCTGGGAGAGGACACAGCCAGGACAGCTGACCCCAGCTGGCCACAGGGACATTCCATACCCTGTGGCATCATGCTCAACACATAAATAGCAGGGGAGAAAGAAGGAAGGGTGAACATTTAGAGTGATAGTGTCCTCCAGGTCACCATTATTCATGATGGGGCCCTGATGTCCTGGGGATGGCTGAACTCCTGCCTGCCTACAGGAAGAGGTGAAACAATTCCTTGTTTTGCTTTGCTTATGTCTACGGCTCTTGCTTTCTCCATTAAATGGTCTTTCTCCCATGAGTTTTCTCCCTTTCACTCTTCTGATTCTCTCCCATCCAGCTTCAGGGGCAGTGAGTGAGTAGTTGCATGGGGCTTGGCTGCTAGGTGGGTCTGAACCATACAGACACACAATTCTTCCTTTTATTTTGAAACAAAACAGAAAATTCCTGAAATTCTGTGTCACTTTTCAGGCTACTGATCAAAAGCTCACTGCCAAGAAGGGCAGCCAGATTGACAATTTCCCATCTCTCTTTGAGAAAAAGCTGAAGGTTTTTCTATATTTCACTCAGATGACTGAAAAATAGAAGTACACTTCTGAAGTGGACGTGCATGCATGCAGGAATTTTGTCCTCTGTGATTACACAATATCTTTTCTGAATATATTTTTTCTTCTTTTCCTGAAATATTGCCTCAGATCTACTGAAAAGTTATTTTGGCCATTAATCATCCATTAAAGGTTCTGAAGAAGATGTCAACAGAAGAACAGAGCATCTCCAGCATCCCCAGAAGTGATTGAAAGCTCCACTCCTGAATGCTCTCCATATTTCCATGCATGCACACAAAAAAGCCAAAGCCCTAGCCACAAGGCCATGAATACATATGTTAAATCATTTGTTATCCTCAACGCCTTTCCTTGAAAGAGGTTCCTTTTCTCTTGAATTGATGAATACATTTTCCCTTTATCCTAAATATCCTTTCCTTTGGCACTGCAGTAATGGAATATGTTCCATTCCAAACTGCATCAATCAAGGAAATTATTCTATATTCTTCCCAAGTGCTTCACGCAGAATATCCACATCCAGGTATCTATTACAATTTACTGTAGAAACGTTGTCAAGTGAGTGTTTAACTATGCTCCTCAATAGCCCAGATGGCACAAGTTTTTTCTAAATAAGTCATCTATATGAAAACATATCAAGTGTCTGGAATAACAGTATGATACACAACTGATAGAATTTTTATACCTGAAAAAATAGTAAAATATCTA
The DNA here is from genome assembly GCA_013399915.1 of Illadopsis cleaveri. Taxonomy (NCBI): domain Eukaryota; kingdom Metazoa; phylum Chordata; class Aves; order Passeriformes; family Timaliidae; genus Illadopsis; species Illadopsis cleaveri. The sequence goes on from VXBB01003820.1 coordinate 56,681, forward strand.
ATATGGTGCACTTTCTATAGGTTTCTTGCTAGTAAATATGTTTTCTCAATTTAAAACTGTTTAGCTTTCTCATTGTTTTACCAAAGTGTTCATATTTTTTAATTCAAATATTTTCTTTTGGAAAAAAAAAAGTGACTGCAATGTGCTTCTAAGGAAGTCAAAATGCCTAAATATTTACTGTGGAAGTTAAATTCTTATTTAAAATTCCCCTATTCACCTCTGCATATTTCCTGGGCCTTTGATAATCCCCTGCTCTCCTAATGCAACTTCTTTTGAAGGTCAGAGGGAGCATCTACTGACTTGGTTGAATGAGACTCTGTATTTTTTCTCTTATATATCCTACTAATTTAGATTCTTTCTTTAGATACCAGCAGAATTTTAATTACTCTTTTTTTCTCCTAAAATATTTCCCAGTAAATTTTCTTTCTCTCTGTCTTCAAACACACACACAGCAGTGACCCATCATCTTCAGTACTCCTCTGGTTATTATTTGGACTTTGAAATTTTATATGAGTCAAGCATTCTTACTGCTGATATGCAGCACAGATACAAGAAAACTTTTGTATTGCTTTTTTCAACAATACAATTTTAATGTTGACTTCGTATGATCATTTCTTTTCTTTTGTACTTCAGGAAAAAGACACTTAATCTTAAATATTCAAAAGTTCTTTCATCTTGGGCTCTTTCGTCTCCAGTGATCCCATATTTTAAGGATCAGGTTGCGCATTGTCTTACATTAATGTTAAAAACAACAAACGAGTTATGGTACATAGTAAGGGATAAAAACATTAGGTCCCCACCAGCAAGACTTCACGTATGTGAAGTATCCACAGTTATTCTCAATTGCCCTCAATTGCTTGGAAAGGTGATGAATTAAATAACCCTAAAGTTGATTTCTCATCTTAAGATGAGGTGAGGTCACATACTATCATGGCATGATGGAATCACAGTGGAGCTGGGTTTTGTTAAACTCCTTCTTTACACCATGACACAGGAGCAGGATGTGACACTTCATGCTGTGGTCTGACAAGGGGATGCTTCATTTAAGGTTGGAGTCCACAATCTTAAAGGTCTTTTCCAACCTAAATGATCCGCTGATGATTCTGTGATGATTCTGCAAGTCTGTGACTATATGAAAGCCAAATTTCTTACCTACAGTAACCTGTTACAACCTTCTAGCACAATGTGCAGATCCTTGCTTCCACAGGGTTTTCAAACTGCCTTGTTATTTTTTTGGGCACAGTCGTGAAAGACACTATGGGTGACCTAAAAATAAAAACATGATAATCCCTTACCTGAGATGTCTTTCCCAAATAAAAGCTTTATTAAAATGAAAATCTTGTAACAGTGTCTAGAATGTCCAACACTAACAGACCCCGCAAAACTATTTGGCAAAATAAAATTAACAAATTGGCAAAATAAAAAATATTAGCATAGAGCAGAAGATTCTGCTCTACTGCTTTCTGAATGTCACATCTATCTCACATACATATGTTGATCCCTGTATAGCAGAATTTAGGTGGAGTTCAAATCCACGGATCATTTACAGTGAAACCACAAATACTTTCTTGTGAGAAATGTCAGGTTTCTTTTTGGCTGGGGGAAGGGAGAATGCCAACATTAACTTATGGAAAAATTTTGTGACAATTTTGTGAAAAATTTCTCCACAACTTAGCTGAAAATATAAGAAGGAACTTCAGTTTAACAAAACAAGCTGTAGCTTCATGGATACATCATGTTTGTAGGGAGATTCTAATTCCTGGTGTTCAAGCACTACATAAGGAAACTGTTAACTCAGCCTCTGTGCTTAAACTAGGAAGAGGGTCAAGCTTCAGATCTGTAGCAAATAGGAACTTTGGAAATTAATTCACTAAGCCAAAAAATCTTTCCTCTGACAAGGAGAGTACAGGTAGTCAATATTCTGCCTTCATCCCCTATCCTCAAGGCAAGGCCTCCAATTTTCGGAATTGCTGTCATGGTAGTTTGGGGGTTTTGTTGGTTGGGTTTTTATTTTGGTTTTAAACTATTCCTTGAAGCTCTAACCTCATAAAATAACAAATATATCCCCGTGGGTAGTCTTTATTTACAATTTTTCCGAGTGTGTGGTTTTCAGTTAATTCTCCTAGGCAAATACCAAAAGATTATGAAAGCTCAAGCTACTTTTATGAATGCATTATGGCCCTAGCTCAGCGCATTCCAGATCTTCCTACCAGTTTGGGTTTCTTTTTCAGTTTGTTTTTGGGAGCTCGGGATTTGTTTTGTTTTGCTTTGCTTTGTATGAGGGTTTTCTTTGGAAGAATGGCAAGATTGCCAGATACAACCATACTCAAGGGACTCTGTTATGCACAGCCACAGGACTCTAAGAGATCACTGTCTACAGGAATACTTGGTATTGAGAGTGGATCATCATACTGGTTTTTCAACTGATCTTTAAAAAACAGACAAAAATTAAAATGATAGAATGAATAAAGTTCATAATGTAATGTACTCTGCTTCACAGACCTTAGGATTGTAGTATTCTCAGGACAGCTTACTTACCTCTCTTGAATGCTGACTTCCATTGGCTTACCTGTAACTAGAATGAGTGACATTAAGTTTTTTGGCCTTAGGATTGGGATAGGGCAGCTGTTTGTGTTGGTTTGGGTTTTTAAAGAAGACATAATAGGAGAAGATGTCAAATTAAGAAGCCTTCACATCTTGAAGAAAGAGAAACCATCACATGGCAGGACACTTTTCTTTAGAAAATAGAGACATGGAAGTAATTCTTCAAACGAACTACGGAATTGGGAATAGTGCCCTGGAAAGAAACCTTAGCAACCATTTAGCATTGAGAAGTTGTCATTGGTTGCTAGTGATGACAGAAAAGTTATAAAAACAGTTTAAACTCTATCAGTTGTTAATCTTTCACAAACCATTTAACAGGAAAATCAACAGAAGGGAGAGGGCTTAGAGCAACAAGCTGGGAAGTGGTAAATCCACCTTGCATGCAATTATTTTCTGCTACCCACTTGTAAAGGACAAGATTTTCAAGAACTGCAGGAAATTAACCTTCAGAATACTTTGTGTACAATAAATTCTGAAGCAACTACAAAGAAAAGAATACTATCGTTTCTTCTTAAGACAGCTTAACACAAAAATAAAGTGCTTTAGAACTCTGAAGTACACTTATAACACAGAAAAAAAAAAAAGTCTTTATAACTTTTAAGACTACTGTTTAAGAGTCAGCTCTCTTTTGAATCTTGGGTAACCACTTCCAGCAATGCATGTTACCTGAGGTTGAAAGTGGTAAAATATCAGCTTTTCTACCTTGCAAAAACTCCTCACAGTTCAATCAGTGAATACCCTGCTCTTCAAAGCCAGGAAAATATTGGAGCCTTCGGATCCATAGATGACTCTTATCCCTAGCTACTTGTAAAATGAAAGCTGTAGCTTGTACCCAAAGAAACAAAAATACTGGAGTCAACACAGAGAATATCAGCTTCCCAAATGTCTTGCTTTGTACTGAAATTTCCCTCCACCTGGTCCTAGATAAGTCAGACAAAATGTATGAATGAGACCTAAAATTTTGAACTGATTTTGTTGCCTCTTAAAATGAATTTCTATAACCATGCACTATTTTTCCCTCAAGACATCAACAGGAAGTTTCACAGACAATGCTACTCCTAACAGGTTGAGCTATTTAAAAAGAAAACCAAACTAATAACCTGTCCTGAAATGTCTTTTCTCTGTTACTACATATATAACGACTGCCTGGAAAAGGGCTCTATTACAGATGTATAAATATCTCATTAACATACCTAGATATTTTGACATTATTGCTTTGTTACAGTCTCTAATCTCTGCCCTGGCAGCTTTACCACTCACTAAATAAGAAGAAAAATACACTCAGAAATACTGGGAAGCCAGTAAAAAAGTTTCAATTTCATTTTGGTGAGACTTTTTTTTTCTTTTTCTTTTTCTTTTTTTTTTTTCTTTTTTTTTTT
>VXBB01003820.1:60676-73090 GCA_013399915.1 Illadopsis cleaveri
TTAATGTTTATCTTCTTGCTTGGCATGAAAAATTGTTGAAAGTCAACAAGGAAATGCAGTGCCTGAGAGAGCATTCCTCCTAAATATTTTAAGGAAAGTGATGTAGAATTTTGTAAATAAGTATTTCAACACTGAACTAACACAGTTATATTCAGAACACAGTGGTGGAAGAGGGAGCTATCCATCAGTGCATTATGAATTTGATGAGCATAGGCTATGAGTTTGAGGGACATGAAGGTGGTGGTGCCTGAGAACATTGCTTTTAGGAGACACTTCCAAAAGTCTGAGAGGAGGGTGAGATGAAGGCTGTGTTTCTGTGCCAATACAATATATTTAGAAAGTGTGCCTTCAGTGCTAATTTTACACATACCACATTTTCTCTGGGAAAAATATCCCAGAGAACCCTGAAACCCCAGTGCAAGTGCCAGAACACCCAGCAGCTCCTGGCTTGAGAATACACATACAAACAGGTACAAAACCTCCTCTACCACAGTATTGTCCCTTCTCTCCCTTCTCCAGAATGTACTCTATCCATGGAACAATATGAACTTTTCTTGAGTAAGTACCTTGAAAAATGAAGTTATTAAGAAGAAGTAAAGCAGTCAGAGTTAATGATAACAAAAAAAATACATCAGAACAAAGGAGACAGAGGTGACTAGACCTGCAGCAAATGAAGGTGTCACAGGAGTAGGAGAGATCTTGGAGGAAGGAAATGAAATTTTGATACTATTTCAGATTTTTATATGCTCCAGATGACTCAGGTGCCTTGCAAACACAAAAGCCTCTCAGGGCTGCATAGTTAGATTACTCTACATCTAGAGTCTTAAGGATATACAATTCTACATATATAAGTGCATCATTTCTGAATTTCATCATTTCTTGAGTGAATGAAAAGGTATTATATTTGAAAAATAATGCATATAAATTAATTTTTTACAATAATCTAAAGACCAGAAATTAATTTACTTTTTTGTAAAACAATCAATAATAAGTAATTATTATTTAATTGCTCCTATGTTTCTCTGTATCTCTTATTCTGGAAGTTACAATGCTGAAGCTATGGAAGCCACTTTTTTAACAACCAGAGAACTATTTATCTCAAGGTAGTTAAAACTAGCTGGGAATTTAAACAAAAATTTGGCAAACATTGGCAAAACATCTGATACAAAATGGATTTGGATGCTAAAAATATATTTATATATGTTTTTTATGAATGGATATGGGTGATGTAACAGTTTCAAACCCATGGGAAGGTAAGATCATTTTAAAGGAAGAAATTATTAGTGGGCAGAAGTGGAAATATTTGAAGTAACCTTTATAAGGCAGAACATAGGGTATTCAGGTGGAAAGGTAAAAAATCATGTTTATTATATTAATCAAGTTAATAATGGAGGGAACATGTTCAGGTATTCCTTCTTCCATACAAGTTCCATGATCTCTTGCTATTTGTAGGAAGATAATGTCTCATCATTTTTTTCAATTGTCATCTCATTGAAACTCCCCTAAAAATTCCAGCCCTTCTATTTAAATTCTCTTGAGTTTAGTTTTAAAGAGTGTTTTGATAAGCTTTGATTTGAGCCAACTAAGAAATAAAAATATTGTATTCCCACAAGTCTAAGGTGCATCCACACTAACTTCTTGACTGCAAAGTATTGCAGAACTTTATGCAAACACCCTCACAGCAAACTTAGATCTTTCCCACTGTTGAGAACTTGTACTCTGGGGAATTCAGGACAAGATGCATGACGACTATATCCACAACCAGATGTGATATCTAGTATGGGAGGTGTTAAGTATTAAGACTACACCAAGAGGCAGATAGACGGTCCCAAAACAGCAGAAATGGCAAAAGTCCAACTGAAGTCATTGCAGAGTTGTGAGGGGTGTTATTTTAAAGCATTTTCTCTCCATGTCCAGAAAGGGCTGCCCCTGTGGTCTGGCAGAGGAGAAGGGAACTGAGGGTGCAACAGTCATATCCACCTTCTAGGGAGTAGAATTGCGTCACCAGCACTGGGGTTTTTAAGTGCTCAGAACTGCAGGATGACGTTCTGTTACATTTTATCTATAGTAATTTAAAAGACTAGTGGGAAATCTTAACACCTAGTGATTTGTCAAGCTGACAGAAATTACTTCTGGATGAGCAAATGCTACATGCTGGGAGTTGTAAGAATGAGATGTGATTCTTTTCCTCCTTGGTTCCATATTCAAGCAAAATGTCGAACAGTTCAGTGAAAGGACTTTGGGTAAACAGCTTTATTTACAATACAGTGAAGGTGTTCACATGAAAATATTCTAAAGTTTACTAGATTCTGCCACCCAGAAAAAAATGAGTGAAACCCAGATTCAGTTTGCACAGTAAAAGCTTTTGTCTTCTCTCTTTTTGGACAGCTACTCTGGCAGCCTCCATCTTAAGAGGGAAAAGTAAGGCATTTTTTCAGAAGAATGTATTTTCATATGCTATGCTTCAAATACAAGCAGGTGCTTTTGAACAACAGTTCCTATCTATATAACTTTTTCTACTAAGAGACAGTGAGAATCACTGCACTTTCTTTCACAGCATTTTGAATACAGATGTCTCACCTGGTATTTTTACAGCAAAAGGATATACTCTTCCCCTTGACTTCAAATGTTTCTAATTTTCATTCAAACATAGGTTGAAACATAGGTATTCAATTTCACTACTCTATGATCCTTCTCAAACTTAATTTTGGAGATTTCAGTAACTTAGGAAACAACATTCATGTATGGGTTTGAAGTTTCTGTATAACAATAATGACTGAGACTCCCTAGAATAAAGCAGTTCACCTGTGTGAAATAGAGATGGGCGGTGTCAAAGCAGCTTCCTGACAGGCAAGCTGTTGTCAGTGCTGCTGCTAATTGGCAGTGTTACTGTCATTCACAGCAGAAATCAAGGACTCAGTAGACAGAGATATGCTCTTTTGGACAGTTTACCTACAAAACTATATGTTCAGTGGCAGCTGAACGACAGCAGCTGTAAAGAGCATTTTTTCTGTTTCTATTTGCTTTTAATAAGGTGTGTGTGCTGAGTTCACCTGGGATAGAGTTAATTTGTTCTCAGTACCTCTTAGAGGGCTGTGTTTTGGATTCAGAATGAGAATGTTGTTGATAACATGCTGATGTTTTGGGTATTGCTACATTTTGTTTATCCCTAGTCAAGGATTTTATGTGTGTGTGTCTGCCTGTGAGGAGGTACATAAAAGAAACAGAGGGCACAGAGCCAGGACAGGTGACTCAGACTGCCCTCAGGGATATTTCACACCACAGAACATCATGCCCAGTGTATAAACTGGGGGACTTACTTGTAAGAGGGGGAAGATCTGAGTTTGGGAACAAAGTCTGACATTGGTTGGGGTTTGGTGAGCCATTGTATCGTGCATCACTTTTTTGTTTGGGTCTTATGGGATTTCTTCTTTCCCTTTTTATTATTTTTATTATTTTCTATTACTATTATTGTATTTTAATTTGTTTTCAATTCTTAAGCTGCTTTTATCTCAAGCTACAAGTTTGACTTTTGATTCTCTTCCCTATTCCACAGGGACAGTCATGGAGAGAGAACAAGCAGCTGCATGGTGCTTAGTTTCCAGCTCAGCTTAAATCACAAGAGTGTGTTAGCTTAATGGCTGGGATCAATGATCTCAGAGGTCTTTTCCAACCTTAATGGTTCTATGATTTTATTACTGAAGTTGAAAGTAGCCATGGAGATGAAAAAATTATGACTCTGTAGCTGGTTTGTGTTTTTAAAAATATTGTGGCTCTAGTGGGCTGAGTACAGTACTCTGCAGTACAGAGAGATGCAGACACCATAAAAGGATAGTGAAAATCTTTACTAGGAAAAATCAGTGATCTCCTATTCTTGGTAATATAAACATTCTTTTCTTCACCATATCTTTTAAGAATTTTGCAAGCAATAATTTGTAATTAACTGATGAAAAGTTGTAAGTGCACTTCAGCAAATTTCTTGCTATGCCATTCTGTACTACTTCAAGCAAACCAAAGAATGGAGTTAAATGTGAGACACATACAGCAATTGTTCAATAGTAGAATTTGCACAGCAGGAATAGGATCTGAGTGTGACTTTCAAACATTCTGGTAGCTGATTCACTCTGTAAGCTACCCACTTTTATAACTTGAGAAACTGTAAGGCAGTAAATAGGTCCAAAGGGAGAAAACAGAACCATAAAAACATGTGGCTGCATAAATGTAATTTCAAGAAGAAATCTGGATAAAGATTCAGCTAAATTCCAGTATTCACTCTACAGATAATCTGTGTAATTTCATATATTTTTCTTTAGCTTACTAAAAGCAAATAAATCGATGCCTTCCAATGTAGGCTAGAAGACAACACTGTTATTGAATTGAGGAAGATTACTAAAAACATGGACACTTAAGGTAGCTTTCCTCACACAATGTTCTCCAATCTCCTCTGACACAGATTTCTCATCAGTGGAAGGATAAACATAATCCCCACTATCAAAGTCTTTCTCTAAACTCCACTTTTTAACTACACTGTATACTGCTGGGGTGTTGCGTGGTGACTTGGATTTACCAAACACAAATCTCATTTAGTTATCAAAGACAAATATTTATATTCTTAAATATATTTATATTTTTATGTCATTTGAATATTCTTGGCCTTTTCATGCTCAGGAAAAGTAGTCTTAAAAAATACAGAAACAAGAAATAATTGTGCTTGCAATTTTAAGAGTCACACTTTTCCCTCATTCTTCTTTAAACTTTTGACAAGATTGTATTGTATCTTCCTTGAAATCTGGGAATGAGACCTTCAGCTTTAGAAATAACCAACTCAAAAGTTGAAAAAACTAGAAAGCTTCAATATTAATAAATTAATACAAAACTGGCAGAAATAAAATAATTTGATATAATTGTAAAAATTAATTATAATGATCCACCAGAGCAAGTGGATGCTTGAAGAAGGCTGTGACCCCATGGAAAGCCCATGCTGGAGCAGGCTGCTGGCAGGACCTGTGGCCCCATGGGCGACCCACACTAAAAGACTCCGTTCCTGAAGGGCTGCACCCAGTGGGAGGATTCATGAAGAACTGTGTCTTGTGGGAAGAACTCACATTGAAGAAGTTGGTGGAGGACTGTCTCCTGTGGGAGGAGAAGAGTGGAGCAGAACAGTGTAAGGAGTCCTCTCCCAGAGCAGGAAAGGGTGGGAGAGACAACGTGCTGTGACCTGACCTCAGATCCTCTTCTCCATGCTCCTGTGCCAATGAGGAGGGGCAAACTGGTTAAGAAATGGAGCAGACTGTGCCACATGGCTCTCAGTCACTCAGTGCTGAGATTTCAAAGCTGATCTCCCAGGTCACAGGCATGTGCTACAAGTACTACACTGTCATTTCTCTGCAGCATTTCTTCAAACTGAACAAGAAATAGAGGGCAAGGTTAGGCTTCTCAAAAAGCTGATCTGACCTCTCTTCTGTCACTAGGAAGGCCCTTTCCTGCCTCTCATTCAGACTAATTGCTTTCCTGCATGGCTGATTTTTAAACTTGGTTTTAAAATCCCATTCACAATAGAGAGCCCCAGGCATCGTCCTCCTTCCCTCAGGTGGAGAAAAGGCTTTTATCTCCTTGCGCAGCTTTACAGGTGACCCATAAGATGACAGTCCTGCACACTGGGAACACACCACCTATGGTGGTGAAATTCCTTCTGGGTACACGTACTCCCTCTGATACTCCAAATACAGCCTACAGTGTGCATGCCCACCACAACCACTCTGAGCATGGATGGTGAATCAGGGTTGATATGTGGGTATGGGGCCCATGCAACCATGGAAGGAGCACTGTGTGGGAACTTGCACTTGGTAACACTGAGCAGATTTGAAATTACAGATGTGTTTTGAAATGTGTATCTGTATCCATTTTTATTTTGTTTTACTCGAAAAAATTTCTGCAGGAGACTTGGTGGAAATGACTCACTCAAAAGCACCTATCATGAAAAAAATTACAAAGCAATCACACAGAGCATAGTTCCTGTCTTCTTTTGTGTAAAAGGCAGGGGGAGAAATAATTTGGTTTTTAGGATCAGGTTTACTTTTCTGTTAAAAGTCATGAAATGAAACTATGGGAAGGCAGAGGATGTCTTAAGAAAAGAGGCCTCCTCACAAATGCAAGGAAAAAAAACACCTACTGTACTAATCAAAGAATCAAATTTTGAAGGTTTTTTGTAACATAAATCTCTGAGAAACTGTGCTACAGGATTTTTGTTTAGGTTGTGTTTGCCTTTTTGAGACAGATGGTGCAATTGCAAGTGGAAGTATTGAAGCATGGAGGTTTATGTTGTTTTCCTGGGAAAAGACCAAGATACATCAATACTTTGCTGGGAAAGACTGAAGTATGTCAATGCTATACTGAAACCACAAGTGAAACTCATTACAGTGTCACATTTAGCCCCATCCATTACACTGGCAAAGACTGCATCACCAAATACATGGTTGTGGTCTGCAGACAGATATAAAGGGCAAAATGTAGCCCATGTGTTCATGTTAGCAAGGTGGAGAGGGTGAAGAATTCTTGCATGCTCCATTGTTTCAGCATCTTACCTTTCAAATAAGGTTTGTAAGACATATTTAAGACCTCTCAGTGAAATGTGTGACATTTTTATGAAATAAAGCATTCAACATTTTAAGCAGGAGCAAGAAGCAATCTGAATAAGGACCTAGGCCTTGCTCTTAAAAATGTTATTTAATACCAACTGAAGGGTTTGGACTCAGTTGCAGTGTATGATACCATATCAGTGGAAATTACCACCTAAGATTGCAGCAGGTTCTGAGCGTCTTTTTTTTTTAATTTAATGTATTAATCATCATAACCAAACTATGAAAGGGGAGTTTGCAGAAGAGAAATGCACGCACCGACAAGAGGAAAATAAGAAAAGAGCATATCAGTAGGTCAGATAAGATGTCTAGCAATGTCTTTTCTGTAAGTAAGAGACAGATTGCTCAAAGATATCCTGCACTCAGAACCAGTTCAAAATAAATCAATATGCTTACAAAAACATAGAAGTAAATATTTGTAACGATCATATAGTTACTTAAATGTTGGAGGTTATTTTCTCTCTGTGAAAGAGAGAAAGTTGCAGTTTCCCTAGGTAGAGAAAACCCAATTTTTAATCTTTTTTGGCCACTGTTTGTCACTGTTGAGTGGAACCAACAGAAGAGGCTTCACCTGAAGACAAAAACGTTGCTCTTGACTTTTAGCAAACACAAGGCTATTTTGTAAAGAAGGACATCACTTCTCTCTTAACAGCTTACTTGTTAAGCCTTGAATCTAGCAGTTATTGACAAATAGCTTTTCCAGACCTCTGGAGTGTTTTAAAAGGATGTCTGTTTTTGTGAAACGTGGTGAGGTTTCTCAAAGAGTGCTTTGCAACAGTCCCCTTCTTTTGGTAACTCATAAATAGTCAGTAACCTGAGAAGAAGTCAGTTACTCCCCCGTAGTCTCAAGAATACAATTTTCGTAATACATCCCAAAATGCAATTGGCCTTTTTTTGCTACAGAGGCACCCTGCTTGCTCATGATCCACTTGACTGCCATGTCATCCAGATCTTTTTCTGCAAAGACTTTAGATATCTGAGGACAGACCAGATTAGGAAAAAACTGAGACAAGAAACCCACTTGAGTAACCCAGTGTTCTCTATGACTTATGTCCTTGGGCCCTCTACCTCACTGAGTAATGGGGTCATTTTCTTTGGTCTTTCTTTTGTTGGCAATGCACTTGCAGAAACATTTCTTTATTGTACTTCACATCCCTGGCTAGCTTCAATTCCAGATGGACTTTAGCTTTCCTAACATCATCCCTGTACATTTAAGCACTGTCAATAAATTCCTCTCCCTGCTTCCACCTCCTGTACACTTCATATTCCATCTGAGCTCTGAAGTAGTTCCCATTTTATCCATGCTGGCTTCTGCTGTACTTCCCTGACTCTCTGAAGATCAGCTCTCTTAGCCTTCTTTGTCCTTCATGCACCAGAGTGCAATGCAGAAGTTTCTGTTCAATTTTAACCACAATAAAAAGAAAGTTGAAAATTTTTATTTTCATTACAATTGTAGCAATAAAATGACCCATATGCAGTGTTTCCTATGTTGCTACTTGTCAGTCCCTCCTGATATTTATTGTAAGAAGTCTTGGGTTTGTTAGTAGTGCCATTTTCAGAAACACTGGTCTTAAGTTATATTAAGATGACCTTGATCTTGAATACTCAAGTCAGAGACAGTCCTTCCAGTGACTCCAAAAGTCCTTGGTCAGTTATTCTTTGGCAGAGAGTGATGCGTGGGGGTTTGGTAGTTTAAAGTTTAGAAAGTTAGAGACTGAGGATGAGGTGGGCTTTGCTCCATGTTTTGAAGAAAACAAAGACCTTCAGATTATTCTATTAAAATAGTTTTTTATGTTGCAATGCATATCCTGCTTGGGAACTGTCTATTCATGTAGACCATGCAAGGAAGATTCTCTTTGCAGTAATGAGGTAATCAAGGCTGAGTTTCCATTTGATATTCCATCCCAGTCACAATCTTTTGACAAAGAGGAGTAGGACCAGACAACATCTGTCCTATTCTTTTCTGGTTTGTTCAATGTCCTAAAATTCTCTTGCCACTGTCAGTGTAGTTCTTGGAGAAGTGGGAAAGGTAGAATGAAAAGAAGATTACAGAATGCATAAGTAAGGTTGCACCTTGCACTGTGGAGTATAGATATATGTTAAAAGGTTAGTCATGTCTGATTTTGTTTCAAGAGCTTTCATCCACAATAGTAAAACATTCCAAAACCAGTTCTATTTGTACTTTGATGTATAAATATCTGAGAAGTGACATTTTCAAAAGCTTGGACATTATATCAACAGCCCACTTCATGCCTCTTGAACATGCCTCCATAATGATATCTGACCCTTTTGACTCATATTTGAACATGATTAAATAAATACAAGGTCACCTTCTGGGTTATTAGAATCAAAGTAATTAATTCATAGCTGACTTCTGGTTTTATTAAGGAGGCAATGGTGTAGAGAGGTTGCAAAGGATAAAAAAAGCATAAGAGAAAAACACTGCTGATGAGATAATTTATAAAAGCATAAAATAACAAGACTAAGACTGTGATGTTTATGTACAAAAAATATATTTTCAGTACAAAAGGAGAAGAAAAAAACCAGAGCGAAATATTGTACTTGAATGGGAGGGGCAAGCTCTAGAACTAAGAGGGAAACTTGAAAAACTGACTTCACATAAATATTGTTTTAAAATGTCTCTTTGTAACCATCTCTGAGAAATGGGCCCTGTGCTGTGGAGAGAGAAGGAATTTTGGAAAAATCACCTGAGGGAGAAAACAGAATGCACAGCTCCACCATGAGAGAGGTCTATATCACATGACATTATTGCTGCTTGTCTTGTATCAGAGAAGACAAATATTGCTAAAGATATTTCACCAGGTTCTTAAGACAGCAGGGATTTGGCTACAACAAAAATTTGTTTAAATTCCTTCTTTATTAAAGAGGCGAAAAAAACCACCTGATTTGTTCTATCTAGAGTGAATCAGAAGAGCCCAAAAAGAAACCAAAGAAAAGCCTTAACTATCTTCCCACAGTTAGGCTCAGAGGATATGACACATGTTGTGTCTCCTGCTTTTGAGATCACACTGCAAAGAAAGAACTATGTTGGCAAATATTTTCCAGTGAATTCACAGTGACCAGGACAGACTTTGTTGGGATTTTCATCTGCAGCCAGAAGTTTTTCCTAACATTAACAGTCATTGCAGGGACATTAAGTTGAATTCACCAAGTTGGTATAAGTCACCAATTTCAGTAGAACTGCTTGCCTGATACTCTGAATGCAGATAAACATTCCCAGCAGATCTTCAACATTTGGAACTAAGAATTTTAGCCGTACTTTTTGGGTACACATTACCAGATCTAGTCAGAGTGACTGAAAGCAGAGTTGCATTACTAAAATAGAATTTTCTAGGATCAGACAGCTCTAATTAAATTTGAATATATCTGTGAATCAAATCCCTATGACTATCTATTCTACAGGCTCTCTTGTACACTACACTAATTACAAATATATATATTTATTGAACCACATCATTAGTTTGTCATCCACATTTGGCTGTTTTTAATTTCTAAATTGAGGCATCCATGCAGGTTTTTTTTTCCATCCCAGCTCAGTGAATATAATGTACAGCATACCATGCTGGAAGATGTGGGTGGAAGTTTCAGAAATCATTTTGGTAGCAAAATGAGTCCTTCAAGGAAGTAGATACGCTCTCATTTCTTCTGTTCCTCAAAACTTCTCTCTTCTGTGTTCTAAGTGTCAGGATTTGTGGTAGTAAAAGGGATTGCACTGCAAGCCCCATGATGATTTCTCTGGTTAATAGACAGACCCAACAGAAGTTTCACAGGCCGGAATGGGAGATAATTCTGTGCATTTTCACTCCTGCCTTACAATGAACCTATACAACATAAATCAGGATTTTTGCTGTATTAACTCTGAATATTAAATGCAAAACGGCCCTGATGTGTTTGCCATTGAGGACATAATTGCCTAATCAGTACTTCCACTTCTCTTTGTCTTTCAGGTATAACAGAGCAGACTTATACTTAAGGAAAAGGATAAATGAAAGAGGAATATTTATATGCCTGAACACTTGTAGCACAGGTACAAACTGAATATATTCTAAAGACATAGTTGATTATGTTTTGCGCAGTCCTCTCAAATAGGTTTTCAGGAACTTCAGTGAAGGAAGTGAGATAAATGGCAAGATGTTTATTTTTGTAACAGTTTAGAGACAACATATCTGTACATCACTTTTTTAAATATTTTAACTTGCATGAAGGTATTTCAGGCAATAAATTTTCAATTACTCTAAAAATGTTCTTACTTTTAGTATGCAAGTCACCACACTAAAACCCATGGATGTTAAATATTCATCAAAGTGTCTACAGGGATTAGAATTTAAATCTCATCTGGGAGCTGGAGCAATCTCATCAGAAAATAGCATTACTTTCAAAGCAAAATGTGGAAAGGATGCTCAGCATCTTGGCATTTTGATACTTAACATATCCAGGAGGCTTCTTTTAATCAGAAACAGCTATTACCTTGAGGATAGTGCTGTCCATCTGCACCAGAATTTAATAACCTTGGTAAAATCTTTCTAATCTTTGTCTTCCTCTTGGACTAAACACAGGAAATGCACACACTAGCATGAAGACCAGAACCACAATGTATCAGTAAATACACACCAGAAAAGGCAGATTACTGTGCCTGTGCATAGTCCTGAGTGGTGATTCCCTTATCTCTAAGTCACAGAGACAAGCATGTGGCTGCTTGAGCTGAGCATGAAAAGAAATGCACAGGACAGAGTTAGAGTCTCAACACTGCAGCTCTCCTGAGAGCTCATTTGTAAGGTTAGCAGTGAGAGTTTGATATATGCATCCATCAACCTCTGCATTTGTAATGATGTTGAACCCTTCTGTGTGCAAAAACCAAGTTCAATAAATGTGAAAGGAATATGTAGGAGAAAACATGCAGTCTTTCTTAAAATAATATCAATTTTATTTTTTTTCAGTTATGTCAATTGCTGCAGTGCCACAGTTCCAAGACCAAGGGAAAAAATGCCAAAAAATACCATGCTGAATTGTGAATCAGGTACCCATGTGGGCTGTAGGTTCATTTAAGCCAGGATTTCATTGTCTCTGTGAAATTATATGTCTCTGCTAATTTCTGCTGCCCAATCTTTGGAAAGGCGAAGCATGACATACTCTTGAAAAACATATTTTTGACATGCTAGTCCCAACTACATTTATTGGAGTGAATGTTCTCCAACCATTCTACCAGGGCCACATTTTATCTAAGGTACCCTATTAAACTCAATTTCTCCTCTCACAAAAGCCCTTGTCATTATTCTAACCCTCATCATGTAGGTATGAAATGTGTTATAATTTGTGAAGCAAAGGATCATCAGGCCAAATGAATTTTAGTAAAAGCGGGCTATTAGCCTGTCAAAAAAGCTGACATTGTTGTAACACATTTTGTACATGATAACATCCAGCTATTGTGAAAACAGCAAAAATAGATAAGTAGAAAAAGAGTTTGCTTGCCCCACAAAGTCTATAAGGATTTCTAAAAAGTTTCTGTTTTCTATCAGCACAGAACTTTGACTGTAGGAAAGCTGTAGAAAACAGATAAGCGAGCCTGGTGAATCCTGGAAAGAGGTTTTCCCCATCAAATATCAAATTCCAAATGGCTTTTTGCAATGATCTTTGGTCATCATCCAAGACTTTTTCTATTGCTCATGGTCATGGATTAATATAAAAACAGCTGAAGTAAGGACCAATATTCAGCTCTCCAAAATGCTGAATGAGCACTTTATAGCCACCAGAAAAT
>VXBB01003820.1:73300-129547 GCA_013399915.1 Illadopsis cleaveri
TTTTTTCTTTTTTCTTTTTTCTTTTTTCCTTTTTCTTTTCTCTTCTTTCTTTTTTCTTTTTTCTTTTTTTTTTTTTAAGGATAGCTGTTTATTTCTATAAACAACAATTTTATTAGTGACAGAAAAATGTAGAATAAAAGGTAAAAATAAAGACTCAAATTTATAATATTGCAACTAATTTCTGGGGAACAGAATTTTTCCCAAGTAAATACTCTGCTACTAATATTCTTTTCTTTTTATTGTCTGAAAATCTGCCTCAAAACAGAAATGTGAAGATTCTCCATTACTGACACATTTGCCTCCTGCAATTTTTGCCATGTTTGTGTAATGCAGAAAAACTTCCTTTCACTCTAGTTTTGACTGAAACCAGAAAAAAATTTAATAATTGGAGTTTTAAAATTTTTTTCAGCATGGCTAATACTCTTCAGGAAACTGGCTCTTTTTTTTTTTTTCACTTGATGGACTCTACATGAAAATAATCTTTATTTTCAAAATGTCAGCCCGTGATCTTCCAACTTAAGAGTTTTCCATCTTTAAAAACTGACGGCCTCTCTGCTCTCCATTTACANCCATCAAATATCAAATTCCAAATGGCTTTTTGCAATGATCTTTGGTCATCATCCAAGACTTTTTCTATTGCTCATGGTCATGGATTAATATAAAAACAGCTGAAGTAAGGACCAATATTCAGCTCTCCAAAATGCTGAATGAGCACTTTATAGCCACCAGAAAATTATATAATCTTTCAGATCTATAAATACTTGCCTGACAGAGTTCAAATGCAGAAAATTCTTCACTGAAAAATTCTCCAAATTACTTTAAACATGGAAAATATTAAGATATTTTATTCTTTCCTGAAGAGGTTTGGGGAGAAAGAGTATGTTTTTCTAAATACACTCTATTTCTCCTGCTTTTTATTTCAGTACCTGTGAAGATGAGGTAGCCTCCAAACTGTCTTCATCCCTGACCAAATGCACAGAAGCCCTGTATCCCATGTTTGGACTGCTGATGGAGACTGGAAAGTTTTGTGTAACTAGGCACTTACACATCCACCATTCATGTGCAAAAGTGGGAATTCAAAGTAGCCCAAGCTGGATTAGTCAGGAAGTATTCCTCAGGTAGCTTGGAAAGACAACGTGACCAAGAAAAACATTGAGGCACTAGAAGAGAAATAAGGACCTCACAAGCCAACTACCAGTATCATTTGGTAATATCTGTGTGTAGATATTTCAGCTGATAGAGGCATCAAGACCTGTGATTGTAAAAATGTAACAGGGATGATTACAGTTATCAAAAATGTGAACTAAATACATTGGCAGTTATGAAAACAATAATAAACCCATAGGAATTACAAATTGGCTACTCTTTCAGTTGGCAAGAAATGTTACAATTTATTTACTAAAAATATAAAGATTAAACTACCTTTTTTCCCCCCCACCACTTAAATGAAAAGAAAAACCTGTAAAATGCCAAAATGCCATACATTTTCTTTTTTCTTTTTTTTTCTTTTTTCTTTTTCCTTTTTCTTTTTTCTTTTTTCTTTTTTTCTTTTTTCTTTTTTCTTTTTTCTTTTTTCTTCTTTCTTTTTTCTTTTTTCTTTTTTCTTTTATCTTTTTTCTTTTTTCTTTTTTCCTTTTTCCTTTTTCTTTTTTCTTTTTTCTTTTTTCTTTTTTCTTTTTTCCTTTTTCTTTTCTCTTCTTTCTTTTTTCTTTTTTCTTTTTTTTTTTTTAAGGATAGCTGTTTATTTCTATAAACAACAATTTTATTAGTGACAGAAAAATGTAGAATAAAAGGTAAAAATAAAGACTCAAATTTATAATATTGCAACTAATTTCTGGGGAACAGAATTTTTCCCAAGTAAATACTCTGCTACTAATATTCTTTTCTTTTTATTGTCTGAAAATCTGCCTCAAAACACAAATGTGAAGATTCTCCATTACTGACACATTTGCCTCCTGCAATTTTTGCCATGTTTGTGTAATGCAGAAAAACTTCCTTTCACTCTAGTTTTGACTGCAACCAGAAAAAAATTTAATAATTGGAGTTTTAAAATTTTTTTCAGCATGGCTAATACTCTTCAGGAAACTGGCTCTTTTTTTTTTTTTCACTTGATGGACTCTACATGAAAATAATCTTTATTTTCAAAATGTCAGCCCGTGATCTTCCAACTTAAGAGTTTTCCATCTTTAAAAACTGACGGCCTCTCTGCTCTCCATTTACAAATTCATATTTTCTGTTAAAACTTCTAAATTCTCCCCGGTTGTGTTTGGCATTAACAAGGTGGTGACATTTTCTTCCTGCAAGAATAAAATAAATCAAAAATTGCATTTAATTTAGAAATATTCCATGGAAATAATCCACATTTTTTCAGGAAACAGTCATTACAAAAAAAAAAAAAAAAAAAAAAAAAAAAAAGTGGAAGTGTCTTTTATAACATTTTAATAACATAAATTATGATGAAGGCTTTCATAGAAATGTTACCATTCTGCACAGGATATTATAACAGAACTCATCATTTCTAGTCTTGTCAATCCCACTTAGCTTTGCTATTCTCTGTGGTACTACTCACTGTCAGAGAGACTTCTTTGGAAATCTGCATACATATGGATTAATATCAGAATAGAAGAATGGGAAAGAAAGTGGTCTCTTTTTTTAAGCCCCCACTTTTTTGGTTTTTTGGTTTTTTTTCTTTTTTGGAAGACACAGTATGCCTGAAGAAAGGCACATCTTTAGAGGCAGAGCAGCTTTGGGGCTGGACAGTCACACACTGCTCTTTAGGTCTTTGGCATAATGAGGATAAGGCTGAAGGGAACCCGTGTGTTTGATTCTGGTCTGCCAGCAGCACACCTCTTGCTAATACCAACAAGACCATGTCCTCACTAACTCCTGCTAAAGCAACTTCTATGGTCACTATCAATAATCCGCATTTCAAATCCACCCAAACATTATTGCATCCATTTTTTTTACATTTCCATATGCTTTATGGAACAAATTTAATGACAGTGGGAACTGGTGGAAAAAATTTATACCATATGACAGAAAACTTATCCTAACACTGCAATGCAACATAAAACACTAGTATCTGCAATTACTTTTTGTCAACCTAAAAATTGGTTGACAAAACCAATCCCTTAAATAAAAATCACTTTTGAGGAAGTGATAACAATGTTTACTTTTATAAAGATAAAAAAAGCAATTCAAGTCCTCAAAGAAAGTTTTCATTCAGCTTTGTGTAGCCCATAACAGTATCATTTAATAATATCTTAAATCTCGACTTTTCTCCTTCACTTCACATAGACACCAACATTTTCTTCATTTTCTGCTAGTCTTCACCTGATGAAGCTAAAATTTTTTAGAAAAATCAAGTTTTGGACCTTCTCCTGAAGGGTGGCCTGAATGAAGTACATTTTTTTTTAAGGGCACCAGCCCCAAAATAATGTTGCTACCAATACTTTGGGATCAGTTTTCAACATACCATCCAGCTTCTCTCTCCTAACAATTTCCTCTGTCAGGACTGATATTTTCAGTAGTCCAGGGGACTGCAGCTGTGGTGAAGATTGATGACTGGTGAGGACAAGGTGGTTCATCATGGGGCTGGCTCTACAAGAAGTTTTTAAGATAAAGATAGGTTTACTCTGTACAGATATTTAAATTCTTCAGTATTGGTGATGATGTATTCCAGACTCTGTGAGCTGAATCAGACAGGAGGGGACTTTTCTACTAAAATGGATGAAAAATATCATTTTGATTAACTTGTTTTGTTCCTAAAGGCTGCCTCAGTCAGAGAGCCCCAACTTTTCTAGCCATGAACTAGACTTTGTAACTCAATTTCCCCTTGGATTTCTTTCAATCAGACAAGAAAGCAAGCGGCAAAACAGGTTTAGACTAGGCTTGAAGGAGAGGTCATTATTTTTGTTGCTTTCTCAAGAGCAACATGACCCATTATCCGCCCCCTCCAGCACCAAGCTCCTGAAGAGTTGACAGATTTCCTGCTGGTTGTCATGTTTAATCATTGTGGTCAATTAGGCCCAGAGCTGCTGAGGGAGAGGGCGCAGTCAGGGTCTTACAGCAAAAAAAATAATCACCATTTTATTCTTATGAGAGGTACAATACTTGGCAGAGAAAAACAGAAACTCTTCTGGGCAGCTAAAAATTATCACTATTTTCAGTCCTGTAATTACCTCTGTTTTAACACCTGGGAGGTTCTAATACTTTCTTTATGGCTTCTTTTTACTCATGTTCCCATTATCCAAAAGAATAAAGTCCCGTTATAGCAATACTTATCATCTTCCTGAAAGCCACAGCAGGATGGGGGAGGGAGAGGAACATGTTTTTGTGCAATTGACTACTAGACTGCCCGTTTTGGTCATTATCAGCTACTTAAATATCTTTCCCTTAGGTGCTCTAAAGGAACAAAATCATGTTCTATAATGTTCCCATCCCTCAGACAGTGTTTTTAGAAAGTGTCAGTGCAATCCTTCCTACCTCCCATCCTTAACAGCACAACTTCCATGCTGTTGTCATAGACAGCTTCCATGAATTAGTGATAAATAAATGACAAAAATGGTAAAAGGCAACTCAAATCTCAGGAGAGCTCATTTGCAGGGATTCCATATCATAGTACATTAGGAAGTGTTCTGTCTTCTACTCATAATTGCATGAAGTTTACAGCTGAAAAACATACGTTCACTGAAATACAATCTTCTTAAAATCTTAGAAACAATTAATGAATTATATTGCTTTATCTCCTTTCAAGTGATTTATTTCAATTTACCATTGACCCTTTGCAATCAGGTTTGTAACAATATTAACAATGAAAGTGTTTGTAGTGATATTACCAGAGATACTATACTTGAACCTGTTAGGATACAATAGGATCAGAAGAACTTTTTGGATTCTGAAGTAGAAACATTTCTACTATGCAGCTTTTTGTAATTGAGTTTACAAGTCCAACTAATTTCATGGTATTCCAGGGAATATTCATGCCTCTGTTAAGTATCCAGGTGCCATAAATGATACTTCTGCAAGTGAAAGGAGTGACTGTAAAGGTGAAACTGAAGTGGTCTGATTCACACTATTTAAGCAGCTTTCTGATATACTGGAAAAAAAAGATATTTAAAAAAGAATAAATTATTTGCATTAAAGACTTCCTTGTTAAAGATTTTTTGACTGAAAACCAGGACAGAAAGAGCAGAAATGAACCCTAAACAATTGCAACACAAATTATGCATGTTCAAAATCCTTTTCCTGCACTCAGAAAACCTGTTTTTCATGTCATCATCATATTTCATCTAATATTACTTTTTTCTTGACAAAATCCTAGTCTGGACCAAGGGCCCAAAGTATGCCTATACAGACCCAGTTCTTGGAGCCAGCTGCCTGCATCTCTGTCTATCTGCATGGGATGATGTGTGATTTCACAGACAGATTCTGCAATTCTTGGCCATTTTCAGCACAGTTGCTGGAGACTTTTGGAAATGTCACTAGGCCATACCATAAACATGTTGGTTACTGAGCAAGGTTCTGCTAAAAGTTCCTGAAGACATCAGGATTTAACCCATAATAAAATGACCTTAAAATTGATGTGTCTGAGTGCATTTGCAACTGTATTGCAGTTCATTATGCCCAGACTCCTTCATAAATATTAATTAAAGCTAAAATTCTGCTGATAATGAAGCAAATCCTGACCTCTGGAGAGCTGCCATAGTGCCAAACTCTTATAATTTTAGTGCAAGTTTAGTGGAGTCTAAATTACATTATATGAATAATGTGATGCAAATTGATCTATAGAGTACATATGTACCTATTAAAAAAAATAGATAAAATGTAAGGTATATAACATGGTATTATTTCACTAAAATTCACCTTTTTTTCTTGCCTTCTTAGCAACCCACACAGTGAGTGAATCATTTTGGTTTGGGGAGAAAGGTGAGCCCCAGAAGTGCAAAGTGAGGAGGAGGAAGGCTCCAACTTCATCTTGCAGGGCCAGCTAGCAGCTAGACTAGCTCCATGCCTCAGCAAACCAAACTTCACACAGGAACATCAGAGTCTACCCTAAAAGTTCATTCATGACTGCAATCATATTGTAATATGGGAAATAAGTCATATTCATAGCCATAATAATTACATGTTGGTAATTATGGAATTAAATATAATTTAAGGACAAAAATTATCAAACAAACTGTCAGGATCTTTACTTTCCTTTATGTTGTTATTATAGTGTTTTCTTGCCCTACAAAGTGTTTTCAATTCTAGAGTTATGCATTAAAACAAAAGACAAACTGCTTGCAAAGAGGATTATTAGAATTGAGCTTTTTTCTTCTTATCCCTACGATTGTATTAGTGTTAAAATAGACATTAATCAGATTCACTACGAAAAGAGTCTATTGTATCTGTTTCCCATATTTTGGAGAACACTGAAAAAGTTTAGTTGTGCTTGTACTATTCTTTGCAGTGCTCACACTAAGTTCCTAGAAGAGTTATATTTTGCCGATTCCACATTTCATATTTTCAGCCACCAAAGGGTTTTATTTTGCTTGAAATTGTAGCCAGGCTTTCTCAGTGGCTTCGTTTCTATTGCAATTAAATACTGGGGCTCTCCTAAGGCAAAGGCTAAGCATTCCCAACATCAGCCATGGCTGGCAGCAGAGGCTGTATCCAAAGCTCAAATCAACACTTTCTGTGCACCAGTGCTGGTCCCAGCTGGTTTACTGCAGAAGCATTTGAATAGAACAGGTGTCTTATTTTTCTACAAAATAGCCCTGACAATGAACGCTTCCAGATGAATACTGTCTTTCAGAGAGCTGGAACTAAATTGACTAGTGGTGTTCAGCAGCTCTTTGAAGCACGCTCTTGCAGCCACGGGGACCTGGAGCCTCACTGTCAGAAGTACTGACAGAAGTGCTAAGCTCCCTTTTTTCCCCAGCACAAAGTTTTTGTTACTCCCTTTTTTTGAGTCAGACTACCATCTAGTCTAAATCATCACTTATTGTTCTTTACTTAATAATTTTTCCTTCCTGCCCTTCTATTCTATTTGTTTGTTTATTTCATTTAAGAATATGCTAAATGCAGCCCCCAAAGAATAAGGAAACAACATACATTTCAATGCTTTTCCAAATGAAAATTCCTGTGTCCTGAAATATCAATCTGCAGAAAATAATAGCAGTGCTAGAACCTTGAGCCAAAAAGGCAATAGTAACCAAATGTTTACAAAGCAGAATGATTCAATTTCAACTTTGTAAATACTTAGTAAAAAAAAAAATTATCTTGAATGATACATAGCTTCCCACCTGAGATAAAGTTTGCTAAGAAAGTAATGTTGTCAAAGTATCAAAATACATTGAGAACTTCAGAGAAAAAATGGAACCTGTGAAGTCAAAGGAAAATTGCTAAATGTTGTGTCATTTCCTCATCTTTGTCAAAAAGAGTAAATGATAAATGCAATAAATAATCAATAATTGTCAGGAAATTTACAGTTGTGTTCTTGCTCTTTGGATATTTGGGTGCTGCCATTTGATAGTAAATTATTTAAGGCTGAAAATATTTCTTCATCTGTAGCCTTCAGTCAAACTTTAAAAATAATAAATATTCTAAGGAAGAAGAACTGCTAATTGAGTTACACTTAAATAATCCCCAAATTAAAAAATAATGAAAAAAATAAGACCAAATGTGAACTTCCCTTCTTCTGATTTAGACTGAGAAATAAAGCAGTAAGGATGTTGTAATAATTTCTGGCAGTTTTCTTTTGAGAATCTTCCTCCTCAAATTGTAATGACAAAAACTAAAGAAAGAATCCATGGCCAGATACCATTGCAGAGCTTTTCACACATAAGTTTCACATTATAGCTCTACAAACTTTCAAAGATTTTCTGTCTAAAAAGGGTTCATTAACATATTAATTATCCACTATTTTAATTAAACATACAAATTAAATTAATTGCATTTTATTGACAGCAACATAGCCACACCAAGGAAATACTGATTATACTGATTTCACAGCTGTCATATTAGTTTACTAAATATTTCATTTATCATACTTTGCCTCTTCCCTTCTTTATTCTGTAGCCAAAAAGTAACAGACATAAAAAGCCACGTGGATTGTTTCCAAAAATGGAAGGGTCTCACAGTGATTCAAACATACTCAGCAGGAGACTGAAGTGCCTTTGATGTTATATGGCAGCTGAAATATATTAAAGGAGATATTGTAGTTGTCAAAGATGAAATCTAGTTTTCTACAGGCAAATGCAAAATACCTCTGCTTCACTATTGTGGGACATTTTCCACCAGGAATACATGAAAGACCCTCCCTTATTTCAGTGTACAAAATCACTTGGCTTGTAGGCAAAGATAGATCCTGTTGATTTTTTTTTTTATTTTATTTAGCATCTTCTTTGATTTTGTTTTATTTCTACCTTAAAAAACATAAACTTTAGTCTCTGAATTGCAATCCTTCATGTCTCTTCTGCATAGGCTCACTGTTTTTTGGAGGATCTCTAACTCTTTGATTAGGTTTTCCCTCTTCCTTCAATGGCTTAGATAAGAGAGTCATCATTTTGTAGTATGAGGTATTATCTCTCTCTTTTTCTTGTGCCTATCCATTTATTTATTTCAGACATATATTTGACTGACATCAGCTAATTCAGCACTATAATACCCAAATTTTGTTAATTCATTAGATTTTACAGCAAGTGCTTCTGCTCTCATATTCATTTTACCAGGCTATCTTTAAAAAAGTTTATGATAACCCAGAATTATTCATGAATATTTATCTTTTGAGTTTTTTACAGCCATTACTAAATATTTTCTTGCTTATGAAACTCCTCTTTGAAGGCATATTTACATGCACATTTTGTCATGCTGTCATGAATATAGGAGCTATCTTTAAATGCAATGGTTTAGAAATCATAAGTAATTTTGCCATTTCAGAACTGAGACTAGCATGAGTTAATTTGTAATGTCAAAAACCACGATGATATTCCAGTCTGCTGTGACAAGGTTGCTTCAGACTACAAAAAGTTCTCTTTTTTAAATAATTCAATTATGTGTACAAAAAAGCTGACATGGAATCACCTTGACAGAACCTGTTAGACCTTTGTACTATAGCAGAGTTTAATCATAAATGCTCCTGTAACCTCGTTGTACCAAAAGAATAAAGCATGCTCATAATTGCTATGTCATTATTTAATAATTTAAAACCCTTATAAATCTGCTAAGTGTGGCACTCCAAAGAACATCCACCCATATGCAATAGTATTAATCACACACTTGAATTAGAAGATTCTATGTGCTTAATGCAATGTATTTTCCTGTATAACAGTATTGGTTTCAGCTGGGGTAATTCACAGTGGCTGGTATGGGGCTGTGGTTTTGATTTGTGATGAACACAGGGTTGATCATATAGAGATGTTTTTGCTGCTGCTGAGCAGAGCTTACACAGAGCCAAAGCCTTTTCTGCTTTTTATGCTGCCACACTGGGGAGGAAACTGGGGATGCTTGGGAGGCTGGGAGGGGACACAGCCAGGACAGGTGACCCAAACTGACCAAAGGGATATTCCAGACCACATGGCATCATGCTCAATATAGAAGTGGGGGAAGAAGGAGAAAGCAGGGAGGAACATTTGGATGGTGGAGTTCCAAGTTACCATTACATGAGATGGGTTCTGCTCTCCTGGAGATGGCTGAACACCTGCCTGCCAATGGGAAGCAGTGAATTCATCCTGTGTTTTGCTTTGCTTGCACACGTAGCTTCTGCTTTCCCAATTAAACTGTCTTGATCTCAACCCACAAGTTTTCTACCTGTTACTCTTTCAATCCTCTCCACAATCCCACTGGTGGCGAGTGAGTGTGGGTCTGTGGGGGGCTTGGTTCCTGGCTGGGGTTAAACTCCAGCAATAGCAAATAGTCTTCTGATATTTTCCCCCTGCAACTGTGCATACACACATTTGCAATATTGTCCAAGCTACATAAATAGTCTGAACCTTTCTATTTGGAAAAAATATTCCTGGTCTTCTCCCTTGTTGTTTCCTATGAGGAAGGGGTCCACTCCTAACTCAGTGATTAAGGCTTATTTGATCAGAGACTAATGTTACCATGAAAACACAAGTAGGATCACAGTCAGTTCTGTGAAAGACAGCTGAGCAGATGCCAGCTGCCTCCTCACAAAAATCCAGCAGACCCTCAAGCAATTCTTCACTATCCAAGGGACATCTGGGCTTCTCCAGCAGTCCTTTACCCATTTGCATGGGCAGACAGATTGGAGCTTCCAGGCTCATGAGTCCGTGTCCTGAGCAGCACCAAAAGAAAGACATCTCTGGCAAATGAAGAGAGAGGGCATGACTTTTCATACTTAGCATATCTTGCAGCCACTGGTTTCCTTTTGGACGCATTTTTGAGTGAATCCCTTTCAACTTGCATTGCAAAATGAGTAGTTAGTGTACTCACCAGTTCCTGTTGAGAAATATTTTATTTGAATGTTCTAGTTTATAGCTTCTTCCTGAGATTCCTGTATCCACATTTCAAGAATTGTACCAGGTAAGTGTAGATATTAAAACATTATATGCAGAAAGGTATGTTTTGGTAAGAAAAATGCAACTTATATCTCATTGTCTTAAAAACAAAGATGGGAGATTATAATGGTAGGCCCCAAGTGAAAAGTTATCCATTTAAATTTTTAAAGCATTTTCTTAACCTCAGCTTGTACCTGGAAAAAAAGAGCAATTAGATGTGCTCCATAACATAATAGACTGCTTGCGTGACATTTATTTAATTGAATAAATAAAAATTAACATCTTACCAATGAAAATTTTCAGAAATAAAACTCCTAGGCTTGTTTGTTGAAAATAATTAATTATTCTAAAGTATTAATAAAAGATTAATCAGATCTCCAATGGACACAATTTCTTTCCCTCATGATAAAGATTTACATTACATGCACCATTACAGAGAGTAGATCATGTGAGGTAAAAATGCTGCAACTGTGAGAGTCCAGACATGTCTAAAGATTATTTAAACTATTTGTTGGAAGGTTTTGGTCTGGAATCCCTATCCCAGAAAAGGATCATAAGTAAATTCTAGTAAATTACTCCTACAGAGGTTTTAGGCAACCACTGAGCCGTGTCCATGTCCAAAAACCTCCCTTTGTTAGGACCCCTGTGTTAGGATAAGAGTGCTCTTACAGAAAGTACCTTTGCAGACACTGGCCAGAGGGTGCTGGTGGACCCATGACAACAGGTAAGAGACATCTGTAGTGCTGGATCTAGTCATGGGCTCCCTAGAACAAAAGAGATATAGGAAGAGTCAATTCACTGGAGAGTCCAGTGAAGGGCCACAAAGATGAGGAAGGTAAGAGCTCAGGGCATGCCTCATTTGAGAGGAAGCTGAGAGAGCTAGAGCTGCTTAGCTTGCAGTAGAGAAGTCTCAGGGGCGTCTTATCAATATGTAGAAATGTGATTGGGAGTGGGAGGAAGGAGTGGTAGGGAACGAAGAAGTTAGGGAATAAGTTGTGCTTCTCTTGATGGCTGGCAGCCCTGGAACCAATACAGCTTGTTTTATTAATATTTGCAGTTTTCAAGGCATGATAAGCATAATTTAACTTCAGAGATTTAGGCTTCAATTACAGTACAAGACTAGATATGCCAGCTTTCTGTGAATATCCTTCTATCTGATCTCAAGTAGAAAGTACAGTATCTTAGCAAGTAATTTTGAAAAGCTGTTAAGGAGCCAGTTCTGACTCCTTTAAGAAGTTGATCTCAAGCTAAGACACCAGTGCAATTTAAATTTGCTAGATTAGAATGCAGTGGAGAATGAGTCATTCCCTTGTGTAAGCAAGTCTTTGTACCCAAGCCTAGAATATTAAAATCAGAGCTTATCATACAGCTGTGAACACTACAGAACGTTTCTGTTCTGCATGTAAATGTAGAGAAGAATAAAAGTATGTTAAGGGACCAGACAATGAGAGAAGATCAAGAGAGACAAAGGGAAAGAAATTCATAAAGAAAGCATGGGAAGCACCAGCAGGTCAAAATATAAATTTAAAAAAAAAAATAAAAAAAATAAATAAAGAAAAAGAGATAAAGGGGGAAAGAGCCCCATGGGAGATTTAAACTATTTAGATAAGAAAAAAATAGGAAATGCCTCTAGCACACCAAAGTCATGAAGCAGACAGGAGCAAAAGAAGTGATGAAACTGTATAATCAAATAAAAAGGCCCTTAGTTAGAAAGAAAATGTGAAGAAGAAATAAAAGATATGTACAAGATTTCACTCCAAGAAGCACAGTAGATAGTACTCTGGAATTTTCTGATATTCACATCTGCAGTAGGGCTCCTTTGTTAGAAGTCCTTTGGTAGGGTATGGACAAAAAAGATGATAGTGATCCCAAGAAGGTGTCAAGGAAGAAAATATTACATTACTAAAAAAAATGAGATTATTAGCAGGTGAGTTTCCAAATGGCTGAGATATGGCAGCTCCCATCAGTGACATTTGTAGATGTCAGATCCCACGGAAAAAATTGAAATCCCACTGAACTAGAAAACCTTAATTTAAGATGCTCAGTCAGCCTCTAACACATAGACCCCATTCTTACACACACCCCTTACCTTTCTTATCCATCACATTTCACTTGTGTTATACCAGATGCATGTAGTGAAACATCTAGATTAAAACTGATCCAGATTCTTTTTTTTTAAGGGAAGTTCCAGTGTTTCACCTGTGACAGAACAAGGAAAGAAGCCAGAGGAGTGGTAGAGATAACAGGTAGATGGAACACCATCTTCTTGAAATGGTGGATTACAACATGCCCTAAACAGCCTTAAATGTGCCAGGCTGGATGCAGCTGGCACTGCAAAAGGCATATGGGTGTACCTGCAAGGTGTAACTGCAATGTTTCTGAAAAGGGCTGGAAAGATCTTTCAGTTCTCTGATGGGGATAGGGGTGGAGGAGACAGATCGTACTCCAAAAATTCAAATTCTGTCTCAGTTTCTGCCATCTAATCCACCTATTTCTTTTGCACCAATTGAGCACTTTCAGCTGACCAAATGCATAGAAAATGTTTTGAATAGAGTTTGACTTTTCTGAGCTGAGTGCTCAGTCCCCGAGTGAGAAATCTAATGCAGTAGAAGAACTTAGAGCAGGACCGCCTTCTGCAGTGGCTTGTAGATGACTTTGCCATTTTCTAGAAGTTTATCCCATCTTTTTCACACCTTTAAGACATTTCTTCTCACCATCCAAACAAATGGTATTCATGCTAAATAGTTACAGACAACACATTGCATCCATACTTAAAAAATGTAACCCCAGTGCAAGCTAATTCTTCTTGGACAATGCCTGTCTGTGTGGAGCACCACTTTTAGGAAGAGCAAGTTAAAGACTCTCTCAAAAAAAAGATGAAAAGTGGTGCACTTGTACAGACGTGAAGTGTCCTTGAAGATAATATATTCAGCTTTCAGGTTCCAGAGCAATCTGTTAGGAAATTATAACAATGAGCATGTTTCCAAAGGTGTCTGCTGTAACAGTGGGGAGATGCTAGTAAGTGTCTCTGCTTCCTGGGGACACACAGTCCCCGTGGCAGATGCCTACAACTTTTCAACCCCATTTGTTCTCTTAGTCTACCATTATGAGGGGTAAAAAAAGACAATCCAAATGTCCTAAAGTCATGTACCTGCCATGCCATAGAACACAAAGCTCCTTTTCAGTCCTGGAAAAGAGTTTACTCCAAAACAATTGACCTGAAAAGTGTTCTTGTTTTAGAACCGTGTGTTTCAATTATGTCCTCGTTCCCTGAAAATGTGCTTATGAATTTTTGTGTGCTACTCTAATTGCATCTCAGAGAGTCAACCACCTGTAACACTTTCAGCATGTTTGAAATATTTATCCGAGGAATTAATTCAGCTGTTTCTCTTTTGGTGGTTCTGAAGTCCTACATCCTCTCTGAAACACCATCACGCAGGGTGTTCACATGTACGGCCTCCAGGTTTTGCAGCCCCAGTGCAACATCTGGCTCTTTTCACCTGAATTCCCTAAACTGAGGAAGAGAGACTCTCACAATCCTGCAAGTCAAGGTGCTGGACAAACTAACCTGAAAATTTTTAGTAAAAAAAAAAAAAATGCTGCTCCTCTTTTCCTACATGTTGCAGTAACTCAGAAAAAATGGAAAAAGGAACAGTGCTGCTGAAAGGAAAAAAAGGAACCCAGAAAAAAAGGGAAAAAAGGAACAGTGATGCTGAATCATTGCTGGTGTCAAATCTGGTAGATAACAAACTGCATAGGTCAATTTACACAAGTCAAACCAATTATTTTCAGGCATCAAGCAGCACTGCCAAATGAATGGTAACATTCAGTTACCTTCAGTCCAGCTTTCAAGGTTTTCTATACAACTGTGACAGCACAATGCTTCCTCAGTCTCTTGTGGGGATAGTTTGGCTAGGGATCTCTTTCATTTTAATTTTCTTTCTTAATAGCAGGTGACAAAAATGAGAGCGAGGAAAGTAGACAGAAAGCAATACTGTCTCTATAACAGAGGAAAAAGAGAAAACTGTTTGAAAAGAGGAGTGCAGACAGGAATAAATACTTCCCCAGTTCCATGAACGTTATCAAAGCTTCCCCAGTGTATGTACATATGCATGTACACATGCGCTAAAATCTCATTCAGATCTGTAGACAAGTGAGTATTATATTTTATGGCATGGTTACACATTCTGAACAAGGTGATAGAGAGAGCCACAATCATGACAAGTGAAATTTCAACAAAACCTTCTTGCTTCTGGAGGACTGTCGTTAATAGACAGCTGAAAAAATGGGATTTCTGGGGTTTCTGGGCTTTCATCTATTTTTAAATATCTTTGCATATCGGGTGGTGGGGCTTGGTGGAGGAGGGGGGAATGTGGAAATGTATAGAAAGCCCTGAGGCCAGTAGAGACAAACACATGGTAAAAGAATATTTATTCAGATATGTCACTAAAAGGAATTGTACATCCAAAAGGATGAACAGTTGCACCTGCATTTGCAGCTGAGAAAACACTGCACTAATTAGGTCTTATTTGTCATATTACCAAATGCCTCAGGCTTTTGCCTCCCTGCATCATTCCCATTGCTGTTGCAAAATCAAGAAGCTTAATTGCTCCTCCTGTTAAGTCTGAAGGGTCGTTTATTACTTCCCTTCATTTTATGCATTTGATTAATTCTAGCTCAAAAAAAATTTGTTAGTATCCATTAACTATTTTAAGCATAAGATGTTTTGTTCAATACTTTTTCCATTATATCTTCTCTTATAGAATACTTGTAGAGAATTCTGCTTAAAAGCATTATTATTCCCAAGTAAGATATTAGGAAATTACAACATGCAGGGAAACCTACTGACTGGTTTCTTTGTCATAGGGGATGACACTATTCCTATGGGCACAATTTGACCTGAAAAAACTGAAACAGGTGTTTCATAGAGTTTTCACAACATAAACCAAATCTTTCTGGGTATGAAAATACAGCGACCATTGCAAATCCAACCATCTGTCACTGTAGTGTCTCAATTATTTCCCTAGCAATTTCCTGTTAGCAAATGTATTAAAATCAGGAAAAAAAAAAAAGAAAGAGAGAGAGAGAATGTTGCTGAAAATCATAAAAAAGATGACTTTTAAAGTCTGCTTCAGCAATGGTGTATATATATGAATGTGTATATGTATACATAGGAATATATAAGAAATTTTAATCCATAAAATTAAGCAGTTTTTAATTGATATGAAAATCTCCTTATCATAAAGCCTCAATCACTCAATCTCAAGTAAATCTCAGCAACAATAACACTCTAACTCAATGGAAAATTGCACAGAATTACTATCATATTTTTCTTTCCTTTTTAAATTAAGTTTTAATGATAGTTACTGTATCACCCTAGCTAGCACTTCTTTCAACAAAACTTCTGAAGATTCGTTGGATATCGTAAATTGGCATGGGGCAGACAAACATGGTTCTTTTTCCAGCAGTGCATGAAAACTCAGACTAACAGGAAGGCAATCTAGGGATTCAATCTTAGCCCCACACTTTCAGTCACTAATTAGTCATGTGTGAGTTTTCTGCTGACTTTTACCAGCTCTTGCCTCTCCCTGGAGTCTTTAGTCTTGACCTTAACTTCACTTATTAATTTATTTTTTTAAGTGCAGTCTAAACATTTAGAGAAGATATTTGTTCCACATAGACTGAAAATGTAGACCCAAGTCTGCCTAACAGACAGCAAATCACCCCTGATCTGAACACAGCTTCTTAAAGCAGGAGTTGTGCAGGTTTTTCACCAAAGATTAGCGTGGACCTTACTGGCTAGGACTGGACAAGAGACACTGTACCCAGAAAATGACTATGTCAAGGCAATACTAATTCAAAATATCCCTTTAGAAACTTTTATTAAGGCAGCTTTTTACATTACGCTGCTATCAAATATCAAGATTTTTTCACTTTCACAAGAAAAAATAATACCTGTCTTTCTCTGGGGTTGAATTACATTTTAGTTGGAATCAAGCCCTTCAGATAGGACAACTACAAGTATCTTATGCATTCAAACACATTTTAATAAAAACCATAACTACTTAATTATATTTAACAGCCTGTATTTAACATCCAATCTGTGTTGTTACTGGTAAAAATCTCTCTTTGATAGACACTTATTATCCACACAATGTTATGCCATAAAATATGCTAAGTTGGTGGCTGCATACCATCATCAATTAACTTTAGTTTTCGTTTTGCCAAAGGAGAGGAGGTTTCTGTTGGCAGCCCTTTCATTACACACTGCACATTCAAAAGTAAAGAGTGGCTCTCACAGAATAATTTTCATGTGTGTGCAGATTTTCCCAAGCAGCAAGACTGTAAGTGACTATGATTTATCGCTGTTTCAGCTATATCTCAGTGGGACTTCTGAATGAGACAGACACACAACACAACATCTTTCAAAATAAATCTTTTAAAAAGCAAATTTTTAAAATTCAGTGTAAATCTTGCACTAGAGGTTTTCCTTGTTCCTTCTCTCACATTGACATTTTTAATAATTCTCCTATTATAAATGTGTTTACATATGGTTTTCTCATTTTGGTTTTTTTTTCACTGTAATCTCTCAGGGACAGGGATAATTTACATCTGTGCTCCATGGGATCACAACCACACTGTTCGCACATAACAAACAGCACCATGCCATCTGTTTGCCTGTGCTGTGGTGGAAGGTAATTGCACTGTGATTATTCTGTTCTGCAAGTTTCATTTGCACACTTCAAAGGCAAGCTTGAACTAGACCTGGATCAGTGTATTTCCAAGTCCAATGTGTTTCCATACAGCTGAATTTCAAGAATAAACATAAAATTCCTAAACATTTTTAAAGTTTAATTTGTAAATGGCTATCAGAGTCCAGTTTCGGAACAGGTATTTTCCAGGTTTAGATTCAGCAATTCTCTGTTCCTGTCACACTGAGAGATACTTACTTTTTACTATTATTGGTAAAAGACATCTATAATACAATTTGAAAACGATCTAGTTGATCATTCCTTTAATGACATCAGCCTATATAGCTGCAGAGAAAGGATGGCAGTAACAAATAAAGGAGAGTCTGTGTATCTGAAAATCAAGACTTAGGCTAATATTTACCAAAGGTGTGGATGAAAAAGATGGAAAGGACACTCAAGAGAGGCTGTAGCAACACCAAGAAGAGCAATATCTGATTACTCCAGATTCAGATTCAGCAGTTTTGACCTGGAAAATGCACAAGGGGTGTAAAAGCAGAATTCTTCACTTTCACACCAGGACAGCTTTTGTCAACACATCTCCTGTAGCAATTAAATTTCTCATTTCTCAGCAAAGTAAAACACAGACTAGCTTCTCATTGGAAGCAAGGGCTTTTGCACACGAGTGCAGCAGCCTTAAGGCCCGTAGCAGAAGGCACTGATTGCAAGACACAATAAGCAATGACAAAGCAGCAAAAAGGAAAAAGTTTCAACAGAAAAGTCGGTCTTCTATAAAACATGCTTCCTGCCCATGACTCAGAAAATCTTGAGAAACAGGTGACTCTCACTGAGGTCTTTATACCTGAAAATGTCCAAATTCTCATTTGTCATTTTTATATTGAAGTAATGTAGGAAAGGCATGTAGAGACTGAGAACAATGAAAGAGCTTCACATCCCATTAGCGATAATTGAAAGTTGTCCTGTGTGTCCTGAACAGCTTAAATCAATGTAGATATCTTCTGACACATCACAGTACAGTCAGTCCTCACATCCTTTCACCAAACAACTCAGTATTGGCAGGCACTCCACACACTTTGTGTTGCAGAGATTTGCTGTTTCTTCTATACTTATCTACTTTGTTAAACCCAGACTGACATGACTTTTCAAATTTTTAAAGAAAGAAGGCTGCTATATTTCTTAATTTCTGAAGTTTATTTAACTATTTTACTGTAAAGACATAAGTCGTGTTCTTGTTGTTGCAATTAGCAATGCAGTTCAATTCTCATTATTGCACATGTGGAATGTAAATTTTCTTTAAAAAGATCAAAACAAGCAGTGATTTTTAAGGGAGCTTGCAATGCATTGTAAACTCTCTTTTGAAAAGGTCCACCTCAATAATTCTTTAATCATCCATGGACAATAGCACTGTTGAGGGCTCTTCACTCTGTCTTTCTCCATCTACTACAATTAGAGGGGAGATATGAGATGCTGGAGAAGCACTGATTAATTAGTGCTTTCAATTCACCTCTATGATATTCTGACTAGATTGAGACTACAAAGACCCAGGCTTGCTTCAGAGTGCAGAGTATATTTATTCCAATGCATTTTTTACCTTATTTCTATCTTCTTCCCACCAAGCATGCACACTGCTGTATTTCCAAGCAATCTACATAGTCTTTCTGCTTTGCACAAATGCTTATTCATCACTGTAGGATGTCAGTCTTTTGACCTTCTTTTAGTTTCAGTTCAAAATCCCATCTTACTAAATGCATATGTTCTTCCCACTGTAAGATTTAACAGCAAGATGCATTGCTTTCTTTCTCTTTTTCACCAACTCTGTTGAGGTGAGATCTTGAGATCTTTTTTCTGGCCCTTTGAGGTGAATGCTAACTGAACTCCACCAATAAAGAAGAGACCACAGGATTGCATGTGATCATTCACAGAAAGAGGGGTTAAGTACTGGAATGGTTTGCCCAGGGAGGTGGTGGAGTCACCATCCCTGGATGTGTTTAAAAAAAGACTGGATGTGGCACTTGGTGCCGTAATCTAGTTGAGGTGTTGGAGCATGGGTTGGACTCGATGATCTTGAAGGTCTCTTCCAACCTAGAAATTCTGTGATTCTGTGATTCTGTGATTCTGTGATTCTGTGATTCTGTGTACAGTCTCCAGTTTCATCTAAGTCATCTGTAGCTTTGCCAGTTTTACTCTTTGGGCAAAATTATTTGAGCTGATATTCTGAAAAGCTTTGGAAATTCTTTCCAAAGAGGTAATGCTTTGTAGTATCTTTTAATCCTCACTTTATTCCTGAGTTTGGTTCTTGAGTAAATTATAGTACTATAAGATTTCTAACACCAAGTAAAATCCTCTGGTATTATGTATGTTAGCATATAAAATCTCTTTCATAAATTGCTGCTGAAGATAGTAACAAATGGCTGCTGTCCTTGTGTTCTTGTGATCCAGAGCAGCAAGGCTGAACTAATGAGTTCATAAAGAAAAAGTGAATACGTGGGTCTGCAATACCCAGAGGCAGAAAGATTATGCTTTGATCAAGAAAATGTCTTTCATAATCACTGGGGGATTTTCAGTGTTTGAGGTACTGAGGCCAGAAATCAGACCCAACAGTGCTCATCAAACTAAACTAAAACATGCAACAGAATAGAGATTCTGTGGAAAATTAAGTTAAGACCATATCTAAATCAATTATAGTCACACAAATATTTTCTAATAAACATCTACACTGTGAAGATCAGATTCATGGAATCCTCTACCCTGCTGCTTCTCCACATCTTCACCAAATGATGGTCTTGTTGTATCTAGAGATGGTCAATATGAGCTGAATTTGTGACACACATAAACAAGGCAAATAGATATTTCTGTAGAAGGGAATAAGAAATAACAGGCTTACAGAGACCCACACAAAGGTGTACAGAACTAAGGTTTTAAAGGAGAGCCAGGACTGGTAGATAATATTGATGGAAATTGTTACCAAACTGCAACTTATGAAGTAACAATAACGACATGGGATCAACAATGTCTTTTTTCATCATGGATGAAAACACAGGTCCTGGTTTTCAAAGTGTTTGATTTCTTTATATAACACATCTGAGAAGGCAATTCTTTCTCCATTAAAATCCATTGAATCTGAAAAATGTATTTTAGCTACTTAAGATTTTGACTTTATACAGCAAGCATAAATACCACTTTGGTAGTTAGGCTCACCTTGGTTTAATTTCATCTGCAACAAAGGCTCTTAACAAGAATTTTCTATTTAATGATGTGTTTTCCACATGATCTGTAATTAAAGCCTGTCCATATGTTTTCTCCTAGTAAGTAAACTGCAGTCTGGATAATTCCTCTTTCCACACAGCTAGATTTTACAACGATGCCAAAAACCAGTGTATTTTGCAAAACAACAAGCTCTGTCTATGCAGCAGCTAATTGGAATTCAAGAAAATGTTATCAGCTTGTGAAGATTAATTCATAAAAAAGTAGCATAACACCAAGATATTTCAAGTGCAGAGATGAGAAGGTCTGAGGGAAAGCACCCTTTGGGTGCAGTAGTCTCTTAGTTTTAATCTTAAATTCTTTTTGTATCTAGAGATTTATAGACTTCTGCTAGAAACATGGAATTCATTAGATGGAAAGTATTGGGTTCCAGGTTTCAGCAGTTTTCATTGTGAGCTTCATAAAGAAAAATTTAATTTATGAGAATAGATTCTTTTTTTTCTCTTAACCTTTACATTTATTATACTTGGGAAATATCCACATCCAAGCGACCAGGCAACACAGATTAGCTGTTGAGGAAAAAGTAGTCTGTATCTGTGTTCTAGTTTAAAACAAATTTAAGAAAAAACCCTCAAATAAAATCCCTCTAAAAAAAACCTAAACAACCGTTCTTCTCAACTGGTTTAAAAAAAAACTTCTTCAAAGAAAAGGAGAAATAACTATTTATTTAACAAAGTGCTTACAAGCATAAAAAATAAATAATATAAAAATATAAAACTTTTTGTTATTCTAAAGTGAAATAGCAAATTTAAAAAGTCTTTGCTGTAAGTTGTAACTCAGCTTTCTTGGTCTCTTATCAGCTCCTCCAACGCTGACAAAATACTGAGGTTCAGGCCCCAGTGGGCCACAAGTACAAGCTACCAATGTTCTCCTAAGCTTTTCAATCTAAAACAAGTTTAAACAGTCTCAAGAAAAAGAAACAGAAAACAATTCATGAAAATTCTCTACCTCAACTAACTCAATGAACTAAAAACAAAAAAAAATTTATCCTGCTACTATTCATACCTTAAATAAACACATAGTCTTAAAACTACAAAACTACAAAACTAAAAAAACTACTACTTAGTCTTAAAAATACAAAAAAATAAACACTATTTTCAAAACAAACTGTGCACTTCTTCTTTCTCTGCTTCACTCTCAAAACTAATCTTAAAAGCACAAAACTCAATATACGGCACAAACAAAACAAACAACTAAAAAATACAAACATCATAAAATTTCCCTAAAACAATCTGACAGTCTGTAAACGTTAATATATCCAANGTAAGTTGTAACTCAGCTTTCTTGGTCTCTTATCAGCTCCTCCAACACTGACAAAATGCTGAGGTTCAGGCCCCAGTGGGCCACAAGTACAAGCTACCAATGTTCTCCTAAGCTTTTCAATCTAAAACAAGTTTAAACAGTCTCAAGAAAAAGAAACAGAAAACAATTCATGAAAATTCTCTACCTCAACTAACTCAATGAACTAAAAACAAAAAAAAATTTATCCTGCTACTATTCATACCTTAAATAAACACATAGTCTTAAAACTACAAAACTACAAAACTACAAAACTACAAAACTAAAAAAAATACTACTTAGTCTTAAAAATACAAAAAAATAAACACTATTTTCAAAACAAACTGTGCACTTCTTCTTTCTCTGCTTCACTCTCAAAACTAATCTTAAAAGCACAAAACTCAATATACGGCACAAACAAAACAAACAACTAAAAAATACAAACATCATAAAATTTCCCTAAAACAATCTGACAGTCTGTAAACGTTAATATATCCAACAGAATATCTATACGAGTTGGTGGTGGTTGTTTCTCCTCCTCTTCACTACCATTGACAGGGAATTTTATTGAAGGCTAAACTGTGCTTAATCTATAAGCAGAACTAGAACAAAATTTTTATAGTACTCTGATACATATGTAATTCTTGAAAGAAGAAGCAAAGAAACTGCTCTTCCCCTGCTCTAGAAATACAGCCTGAGGAATCTGAAAAGAGAAGTCTGGAGGAAGATGCACATTGAGGTGTGGGCTACTGCCCCAAAAAAAGGTTTAGCTCTAGCTAATACTTCTACAACGGAATTCCCAGGTGGGAAGGATGGACCTAAAGGCTGGGAGGCTCTTGCACTCTCTCTGGGACAATAATATTGACATAGCACCAGTTCAAGCATTAACCTGCAAAAGCCTGTTCCTCATAGCTGAATATATTGTACAGGTCTCTTCTAAATAAAAGTGAGGGATTCCTTAGTTAGGCTTGACAGCTAAGAAAAGCATGTGATATAAAAGCACTGTGTCTGCTTTTCACAGCTCAGGGAGTTCAGGAGGAACAGTTTTGAATACAAATGGGTAATAAACTACCAATTATGAAAAGAACCCAATTAGCTTGTTCTTGAACACTGAATATTTGCTTTGAATAAATATTCCTTATTATGCACTTGAAGAATGAGGAAAATCTAATTTTGGAGATCAGAGGAGGGACGATTTTCTTCTTACTTTCAAAAGCAAAGCCAAAATGCTTTGGGGTAGGGTTGACTCACTGTGATTGGAAAAAAAAAAAAAAGAAAAAGGAACAAGAAAAACTCTGTGGTGCAGTTGACACGCTGGAGGTAAGGGATGCCATTCACAGGGACTTTGCCACACT
Source organism: Illadopsis cleaveri (assembly GCA_013399915.1). Taxonomy (NCBI): domain Eukaryota; kingdom Metazoa; phylum Chordata; class Aves; order Passeriformes; family Timaliidae; genus Illadopsis; species Illadopsis cleaveri. The sequence continues at coordinate 96,413 of VXBB01003820.1, forward strand.
CAAGAGATGGAACTCTGCAAACCTTATTAGATTCAACAAAGCAAAGTGCAAGGTCCTGCACCTGGGTTGTGGCAGTCCCAACACACTCACAGGCTGGGTGGGAAGTGGTTGAGAGCAGCCCTGCAGAAAAAGACTTGGATGTGATGTTTGATGAAAAACTCAACGTGAGCCAGTTCACAGCCCAGAAAGCCAATTAAATACTGGGTTGCATCAACAGGAGCATGGCCAGCAGGTCCCAGGAGGTAATTCTGCCCCTCAACTGCTCTTGTGGGACCCAACCTGGAGTGCAGCATCCAGCTGTGGGACCCCCAACCTAAGAAGGAGATGGAACAATTGGAGCAAATCAGCAGGAGGGCCACAAAATTAAGAAGAGGACTGAAGCACCTCCCCTGCAAAGACAGGCTAATAAAGTTGGGACTGTTCAGCCTGGAGAAGGTTGCATGGAGACCTCCTAGCAACCCTCCAATATCTGAAGGAGACTACAGGGAAGCCAAAGAGGGATTCTGTCAGCAACAGTAGTGATAGGATAAGGATTAATGGCTTCAAATTGAAAGAGATTAAATTTAAGTTAGATATTAGGAAGAAATTCTTTACTGTGAGGGTGCTTAGTTACGGGAACAGTTTGCCCAGAGATGTTGTGGACTCCCTGACCCTGCCAGTGTTCAAGGTAAGGTCGGATAACGCCTTGAGCAACCTGGTCTACTGGGAGATGTCCCTGCCAATGGCAGTGAGGGTTGGGTCTAGACGATCTTTAAGGTGCCATCCAACCGTTAACATTCTAGAAGTGGAAAGATAACAGTGAAACACTGCTACAAGTGCAAATCCTGGCAAGAATTGCAAGGCAAAACAGTGCTACACTAAAACCACACTTTTCAACGGCAGTATATTCTATTTTCATCTTAGAAAAAGTTCCCCTGGTTTAAATTCAGGTTTAGCATTAAGTTGAGAGCAGAATCTAGTTATTGTTGCTTCTTGGTGGGCATGCAGAACTGGGAAAAGCACTGATGTCCTTATTGTCATGTTGAATTTAATGTTTTACTTCCAGGTATGTTCCTCGTGAGATGGAAACCGAAGCATTATGTTAAGCTATTTCGAATATTCCTTTTTTGTGACGTATAGTTTTGCATACATACATTAAAAATCTTTTTCTCATATAGTTTACCTGCAATATTTCTGTTGTCATCAGAGTTTCTTATCTCTTAATACCCACTTCTTTTTTAACACAATGCCTTGAATAAGTTTTCTATGAACACTGCCTATTTTTTTCATACCCTCTCCTTTCATTTGTTTGAGAGGTCTTTCAGTTCAGTTTGACTTAATCTAAATTTTGAAATCTGCTCTATGTAACTGGAATATAAGAGGGTGAAATTAAGAACTCATAATTTGTTTGCTTGCTGGGCCACCAATATTGCTGCAACTATTCACTTTCATGCTCACTTCATAGGGGAAATAGAGACTGTTTATTTTGCCCACCAGTGCTACTGAGCCAGCAACCACTCAAAACTCAGTAGTGCTTGCACAAAAAAAAAGGTAGCAAAATCACTTAATTTTTTTGAAAAAAAGTTTTTTAACATCTGGCATCTTCATTGAGGGAAAAGGGATGCCATGTTTACCCCAGCTTTAGATGTCCCTTTGTAATTTTTATCTAAGTGAATCCTCAAATATCCTGCCATCTCTATTTTTAGGAATATTTCTATGCTTGAAAAATCTGGTTTTCTGCCTCCAGAGGGACTGATTAAGCTAATTTAATTCTTTTAAGACTTAATTAAATTAGCATTAGGAGCAGCATAAAATAATGTGGTTACTTAATTTCTTTAAAATATTCATAAGAAAGAGCTGAAACTTTTTATTTTTGTGATTTGACATTTATAAATGTAATATCTGATCCAAACTTTCAAAATGAGCTCTGAAATTAATGGCAGTAAATCTTAATTTCTACCTGGGTCTGTTTTCCATAGAGTGGGAGAATCCATACAAGAGCACTGAGTCAAACTCTGCTCTACCTGAATGAATCCATTTAGCTCCAAATGGTTTGTTGTGGTGCACATTAATGCAGCTTTTGACCTATGAAGAGGAGTGATGGGGACGCATGCTGTGCTGTTGAAAGCAAGCTGTATCTGCAAGAAACTGACTCCCTTTCCTTGTGCTTTGCTACCCTTGCATGCAAATCAGGATGGTCGTTTCTAATAGTCCACACAGCCTACAGAGCTGCAAGGCATTTGTGATTCAAAACTGCAGTGATATGTTTTGGCAGGGGACAAAAAGAACTTGCATCCTCTGAAGGATGAACATTACTGTTGTTGCTTGACAGTGAGTGTAACAATAAATGTGCCTCTCAGGTAACTGGACAGATATGCTAGGAAAAGGATCCCATGATGGACTCCATTCTGCCAGCTTCTCTATAGCCTGCAGAATTATGTGAGAGAAGATCAGATGTGCAAATAGAAGCATCTTCTATATCATTCCATATTAAGGTAGAGAAATGGGCTTCCTATTTGGGGTTAAGTCAGTGGCAATACAAGTGGGTGAACTGACAATAACAGCCATGAAAGTGATGAGAGAGCAATATAGGAAAAGAATGGCAAAAGAAAAAAAAGAATCAGAATTAATACATATTTTCTCTTTCACTGAAACAAATATTTTGTAGGAGGAAGAATTTTTATTTCTTCTGAAATAATTTCTTCAAATTCTAATGTGTCTACATTATGTTCACTTAGTCAAAAGTGTTGTAACGTGATAGAATAATTAGAAAAATATTTCCAAATTAATTAAATTCTTAAATACCTTGTAGCAATTAAATACATGAGGAACAAAATACAAAGGGGCAGAAAGCAGCAGGAACAGGATGAGAAACATCATAAAGGATGTAACAGCTGTAGCTTCAAATAAATATTCTCCTGAAGAGAGCAAAGAATTGTTCAAACAACCTGACAACTGAGGCAATAGGGCTTCAGTAAGCAAGGAAAAAACTCTCATCTCTTTATCGGGTGTTCCACCTATTTGATCACTCTGCTGCCCTTTTTCAGCACATTTTACCACAGTGATTCAAGTCTACAAGGGGAGACTGGTAAACACCAGTTCTCTGTGCTGGCTTTTCTCACACCAAGGGCAGTGCTCAATGAAGGCAGCACACAGGCAGCAACCAGAAGTGTCGTGCCCAGCCACAAGGGAGGACAGAACCTGAAAGGGAAAGGGACCTGGGGGTTCTAATCAGTAGCCGGCCGAACGTGAGCCAACAGCGTGCCTTGGTGGTCAAGAGGGCCAATGGCATCCTGGCCTGTATCAGGAATAGTGTGACCAGCAGGAGCAGGGAGGTCATTCTTCCCCTGTACTCAGCACTGGTGAGGCCACACCTTGAGTATTGTGTCCAGTTCTGGGCCCCTCAGTTTAGGAAGGATGTTGAGATGCTTGAGCGAGTCCAGAGGAGAGCAACAAAGCTGGTGAAGGGCTTGGAAAACAAGCCATATGAAGAACGTCTGAGGGAGCTGGGGTTGTTTAGCCTGGAGAAAAGGAGACTCAGAGGTGACCTTATCACTCTCTATAACTTCCTGAAGGGTAGTTGTAGAGAGCTGGGGGTTGGTCTCTTTCTCCAGGCAGCAACTGACAGAACGAGAGGATGCAGTCTTAAGCTGTATCAGGGGAGATTTGGTTGGATATTAGGAATAATTTTTTCACTGAAAGAGTGATTAAATACTGGAATAGTCTGCCTGGGGAGGTGGTGGAGTCACCATCCCTGGATATGTTTAAAAAGAGACTGGATGTGGCACTTGATACCATGATCTAGTTGAGGTGTCCAGGCTGGGTTGGACTCAATGATCTTGAAGGTCTCTTCCAACCTACACATTCTGTGATTCTGTGAACTTACCCTTGCACTGTATAAGAATCCAGTACAAGGGCAACTTCAGGATCAGAGGCAGTTAGGGATTCATCAAGCCATGCCCATGGGAAGTATCAAAAGCCAGCTTCTGCTGAAGCTTCTTGCATGGTCTACTCACCTCATTGTTCGGTGGGCACTTGCAAAACTAAACCCGCAAGCCAGAGTCTGCATCAGCAGGTTGAGCTGCCATGTTCTCAGGTAAATAAAGCATGTCTTTTCCCTTGGACAATATCAGAGAGAAAGAAGAAATAATCCAGATACTCTCTGGCCTCAGCCAAGTGACCTTATCTGCCAGGTTGAAAGAATCAGGCAAAGAAAGGTGCCAAACCCATTAGCTCAGTCTGAAGAAATCCTACTGAGGAGGCTCTACAGGTTCAACAAGTCCAAGAACACAGCTGCAGATGTCCTGGAAACTGCACAAAGCTTGTAGCGTTGACAAATTTGCGAGCACCAGTCTGGTATTTTCTTGCATTGTTTTTCTGAACATGTATTCTTAAATTCCATTTCCACTAGATAACTGATTTATTTAATGCCTTTCTTATCTCAGTTAAAAGATTTGCCCCACTGTGTGTCCTTGGAAACTAAGCTGTTTAAAATTTTAGCTGCAAAGGTTTCTGTCATCTTTGGCATATTATTTAATTGTAAGTTTCATAAGGCTAAAACAAAAAGAATTTACAGACCTTTAAAATATTTTAGGTTTCACCTTTCTGAATTTCCTGTTACTATATTGTACATAGCTTATTTTGCTACTCTAGCAAAAATCTCCCGCATATCTTAATTTTTCTGTTCAAACTGTGAAATCTGGGGTTGCTTGGTACAGATTCAAGAAGAGATAAAATACATATGTTATCTAAAAAGTGATGGTATATAACCTTGATCTTTTTTACCTAATAGCATTTGCAGTAACATGAGAGTGTCTGACCTTTGAAGTTGTTAGGAAGTATAAAGTCAGATATTCAAAGAAATAAATAGTTCTTCTGATATTCAGCACATTTGTAATGGAGAAAATTAGTCTGGCAGGATTTCTGTGTTGTATAAAATAAAAAAGGTTTGTATTGTTTAGATTACAGAGGAGATGTAAAAGGAGCAATGATAAAGTTACACCAGATAAGCAGTAGAACCATTAAGGCAAGTCAGGGTTTTCTTCATTTAACAGAGAACCAGGAAAACACCTGAAGAACATAGCTGGACATATTTTTCTGCCCCATGTAGCTTAGTTAAACATGAGAAAATGAGACATGTAGAGGCAAAATAAGAATGTGAAATTGCACAGAGCTTGTGAGCTTGACTCACCTTTGCACCAAAAGTCATTACAAATCTCTGAGTCATTGTTCGAGTTTCAAAATCTTGCCTTAAACTCTTTTTAATTCTTTCATATCAGAAAGCAAGTAAACATTGCTACCTTTTCAAAGATAGTGACAAACTCCCTTGAGAGTAAGATTTCATATAATTTGACTTTTAGAGAAGACTGTTGTGTCCTATGGTGACACTTTTTTCATTGGCTCCTGTCATGGACAGAATAAAACAGATTGGTCTGACTTTAAAAAAAATGAGACATAAACCTAAGTAGATGTCTTTTATCTACATTTTTACTTCATGAGATTTCAATATAGAACATTCCACTTGGAACTTACCAAATAGTTATATCAGAATATAAAATGTTACTCACTGAACAGGTTTAAATTATAGAGACCAAGTATACTTTGCTTGCTCTTATATTGGAGGTTACAACAGTAATGGTAGTGGAGTACTGCTTTAAAGCCAGCCAAGAATATACTCACCTCCCATGCATTATCTAAGCATTTTTTCAGCATACAGATTTGTAGTGATGTACCCTACACACCCCCAGCAGGCATTTCCAAATAGTGAGTTTCAGTTTACCTCTAGACATTTTAGGAAGTTTAACCAGAAAGTTCTATATTTTTCTCATTGTAATTGGCTCCGTGCCAGCACAAGAGCATGGATTGGGCTCTGAGAGTGTAACTCAAAACCTCTTGGTGATCTTTGGCAGCAGGCCAGACTGTCCCTCCTAGAACATTCAGTATTTAGGAAGGAGCACAAAAGAAGAAAAAGGCTTTTTGGAGTGTTTTAGGTGTCAGGTTTTCTTGGACACCTGTGTGTGGCTTTTCATTAGATTTCTGTAATGTTTGTTATTTTGTTATCTTTATTAAACCTTTTGCTTTACAAAACACCTCCGAAAATCAGTCTCACTAATTGATTTTAGCCATTTCTCTGCAAAGGCTGGACCCTCAGAGGTTGATACTTTAGCACATGGTTCATTACACTCTGACCACGTGCTGAACTGTATCACAGATTGATGCAATTTCTGTCTCCAAGGAGTTAACAAAAACTATAAAACATTGCATTTCACTGAATGAAGTTGCAGAACTGTTGATGTCTGTGTAGCAGGGACAGATTCAACTCTCACTAAAAGAAAAGCCATGAGGGGGAAAGAACAGCAAAGACTCTCTGCTTTTATGTCAGATGCTTACTGACTATAACTGCAATTATTAAAAATATTTCACGTTTTTGCTTTTATATTTTTAGGCAGAACTGAATTCCATTCCATACTGCAACTTAAATACCTCCCAAATAATGAGAAAGTCAATTTCTATCAGCTTTCTTGTTTGATTACAATTAGCACAGACAAAGGATTGTCAACACAAATGCTTTCAACAACGTAAGTGGGCTTTTCCAAAGACACCCCAGGAAGTCAGTAATGTGCAATTTATATGGAACAAATATGGGACGTGCAAGATTAATCCTGTCAAGAAAAACCCATATGAAGGTTGTCAGCTAAATTGTACCTTTCTGCACTCTGCTACCTTGAGACTGATGTTTTATATCCAAAAAACTCACATTGCTGCTCAGCAGAAAAGACCAGAAGAATCAAGAGTGCCACGGTTACAGTGCACAAAACTGAGAGAGAGGTCATGAAACCTGACACTAAAATTTGAAAGACATGGCAGATTCATGGACTCTGAACCTTTACCAGAAGCAGACAAGTAAATGCAGAGTAATGTAGGAAAGGAATTAACAGGAGGGCAGTGCAGTAACTGTCTTTGAATTACTTCTATAAAACAGACGCAATAAAATATGAAGTATAAAATTACTTCTATATGCATAAGGAAAGGGGGACAAGAAACCTCTTCAGATGCTACAACTGAGATATCTCTGTCTTAATTATTTTTACAGTGTCTGATACACTTTGGACTGTGCAAATTCACACTCAAACCTTCCCAGGCAAGGTTTGTGAGGGGCCACAAAATACTGCCAGTCAATCACCCCAGTTTGTAGGGTTAGGAAGATTAATTAGTAGCATTGGTTGTTTGCAGTCATTCAGTCAGCGTTCAAGCCAAGAGCAGTTGAACACCCATTTAATTTGCTATCATGGACACTGCCTGATGGACTCAAAAAAGACTCTGAGGATGATCTTCGTTTATACCATGTGATAAATCCTGAATGGGGATTCAAGATGCAACATATTGTAGGGGCTGGGAGATGGGGTATGTGATGGGGCTGTTGGAGTTGGCTGGAGGCACAGGACAGCCTTGGGCTTCCCTCACAGAGGCTGCCCTGCAGTAACAGCAGCACCCCTTGTTCTGTCCTCCTCTGCTGCTCCTTCTCATACAGACTTAGAGGTCCTCAGCCACAGTTAAACTAAGAATAAGTAATCCTGTAGATCATCTAAGTTACCAAAAGATTGAGCACATGCAGAGAATTTTCCATAACTTTTTACTTTACTGATTTTACTTTTTCTTCATTAGACTAAAGAGATTCCTGAAATGCAGCTGGTACCTAGTTTTTTCAGTTATCTGATGGTTACAAGGAAAGGCTCTAAAAACAAGTACATTACCCATTTTTACAAAACAGAATGTTCCCATTTTGGGGAAATTAAAGCAGTTTCTGTCATCCCAGGAGACCCTTGTTACCCACAGCAACAAGTACTCCTTCTCACAGTCTTCTGCTCAGCCTTTCCAGTGGCAGCAGCAGATACTTTGGGTCTTCTAAACCAACACAACCCATTCATGCTGTGTTTGATTTTAAAAGCTAATTTTCCTATCACTTTCTCATAGAGCAGCAAATCCTTCCTGAGATATTGAATTATTGTTAATAATAGCCTTAGTCATAGGAATCTCCCGGGCCAGCTGCCACTGCTTGAGGAAACACTGAATAAACATTAATGTGTTCTATTGTGTTGAGGATGGACAATCAGCCTGAGGAAATGCAAGCTCTTTGTAGAAATTATGAAGATAGAGTTGGTCTGAAAGGTCACTCTTAGTACTTGGAATAGCATGCATTTCTACCAATCTTAATGAGAGAAAAGAAGATAATATGGTGCGTTGTTAATATTTAAAGAAAAAATAGTATGCATGTTTGCTTTAAATGAAATGAAAAAGCATTGTATTTCAGACTTCTGCACTGACATAAGAATGTAAGCTGAAATAAAGCCTAAGCTTTATTTTATTTTCAAAATTTAACAAGCTGGTAGTAGAAATGAAGTTATGGTAGAGAAAATAATACTAATATTTGAGTAATATTTTAAGAGAAATGGAAAAAATGTTTGGAATTATCTGTACATACAAATGAATACAGAATTTTAAAATACCTTGTTAAGAAGAGAAAGAAAAAAATGATACTTCAGCCTCTTCAATTGCAGTGTTTAAATTTGGTTCATGAAACAAGAAAATGCAAACAACAGAAATTGGGAAACTTGGGGGTTTTTTTACCAAAACATCTGGTTTTTAAAGATTTGTCTTAAAACAGCAGAATATAGCCCATACTAGTCATCAGACATAACTTTACAGCTTGGCAAATACAACTTTGCCATTTCTAATAAGGGTCCATATGCTCTGTAGTTACCTGATGCCTCAAGGTCTCAGAACTTGTTTGGGCTGGTCTTGGCCTGCGAAGTTTTAGTTTAGCTGCAATAGCAATTTTCTATCAAATAACTTGCTTAAATTAGGATTATTTTTGGTTCGATTGACAGCAATAAGAACCCATGACTGGGCCCATGCGGAACACAACGTGCAGAGGCAGAGCACAGACACATCTGGTGGCAGGAGGGCTCAGACTGCAAACACAAATCACGGAGGTCACACCACAGTCTGAGCAGGAGGGCAGCCTGGTGAATTAGTTACAGCTAATTGGTTTCAGAGACAACGAGGAGAATGGAAGAAAATACATTAACTGAGAAACAGTAAACAAAGCATGTGAGGTGCCACTCTTAAGGAAAAAAAAAGGCAAACAAAATCCGAGAAGCAGATTAGATACTGAGGAGAAAGGCAAACAAGACATGAGTATCACACCTATCCTGTGAAGATGCCAGTACACTGTGAGCTCGTTGTGAAGTACCCCTCATGGTCTCCCCAGGAAAATCAGAAATACCAGCTTTCAGACATCATCAGAGCAACACTGGAAGGTCAGATTTGCCATTAGCCAAAGAAAAGATGTTGATGTTCAGACGTTCTGGAACAACATTTAGCACTGTATTACTAATGAGATGTTTCTAGGTAAATTGGGGCTATCATTGCAGCTGGACTCAGGACAACTCGTTGTCCTATTTTGATTATACATTTCAACCAGCAATAACATCTCAACTCCATAAACAAAGTTTGATGCCTTTTGTTCATACCATGATTTTGAGAGTAATGGTATCAAGGTGGATTTTTATGAGTAGTATATAGAGTTGTTGGGTTTTGGAAAATTACAGAAGCTGTCAAATTGACAGAGAAAACTGTGGAAAACCAAAAACAGCTTAAAAAGAGATAGTTTAGATATGGCAAAAATAACTTCCACTATTTTTCAGGTAAGAGCCAGGAGGTCTAACAGGAAAATACGCATAAATACCAAAGTGATAACCAGATCATATTCATTAAAAAGAAACTCTAACAGAAAATCTTTAGCCCTATTGGCAAGAAACAAAGGCTAGAAGTCATACAATTGACAGGACCAGGTGTTCTTACATGAAAAAGGATATGAGTGAAAAATTCACAAAAAAAACCAGCTACTACATTTTCCCCATTTTGTCAGCAGTGTTATGAATGCTGACAGTATCTCAAAACCAATAAACTGTGGAATATTTCAAGTCATCCTATCTAGAAAAATTATTTTTAAATGGCTCTTCTATGAAGTCTGCCAAATGGACTGAGTACAAATTTGGAACTGCAAACACATACTGATTCTGCAGTAAATCAGTGAATCATTTAAGTGGAAAGGCTTCAGGGACTATGAATGTACTGAGTTTTAGTTAACATTTTAACCAACGAGAAAAAAGAGGAAAATAGTACATTAATTTAAATGAAAATAAAAAGAAACAAAGTAAACCTATGTTTCCACTCTACCTGATTCTATTTGAAAGGATAAAATAGAAACAAAAGAGTACAAGAAGCTTCTCCACACCCTGTGATACTACACAAAAATCTTGTGTGGCATAAACTTTGTATTTCTATGGCTGATCCAAAAATGTTTGAAGAAAAGTGGAGCCCCTACAGTGGACAGTCAGTCTCTTTAGTGGCAGTGGTGTGGCTACTAACTATCCATTCCCAGGCTTTNGGCAGTGGTGTGGCTACTGAACTATCCATTCTCAGGCTTTTGTCTTGGGATCTTTCTCAAATTTCTCATTATGGCCCTGGCACACTCTTTTTAGACATCAGCTGTAAAGCTGGAACTTTCAACACTAAATGGGTCCTCCTAGACAACGTTATCAAATCCCCAGGATTCAGGACTCAGTGAGAGTGGTCAAGGCCAGAGACCCACCCGACATGGCTGCACTGGTTTATGGACGTAGTCTGCATTCTCCTTTCTTAAATAGGAAGTTTAGAGTGTTCTTATTTCATTCACTATGGGGAAGGGAAGGGAAGGGAAGGGCAGGGAAGGGAAGGGAAGCCTTATAATTTTGAAAATATTTTATTTTTCCAGTAAATATGTGTCTTTCTCTGAAAACCTTTATTTCATCAGCAAGCATGCTGTGAATCTCCTAATTGTTGATTTCACAAGAGGATGTAGCAGGCAAAAGTTATTCTGAATTCTGTTTCAAGCTCAAGTAGTTATTATTTGCCCACAGCCATTTCAGAATTAATAGAAAAATCATTACATTAATGTCACTCAGTACTGTTGCTGCATGCCTGGGTTAAAATGTTTTGTATGTTTGCATTTTAAGTGAATACTTTTCAGTCTTGAACCTCTGAATTTTTAGGGGGTGTTATATTTTTAAAACACTCTACACTTATTTAAATACATGAACAAAAGCTTTGGCCTTGTTCTATTTCTCACCATTTCTATTCTTTTCAGTGGATTTCCTTCTCTTTGGTATTAGAAATTCTTTTGAGCTAACTTTGTACTGCAGTATTTCTGATAAAAAGATTGGGAAATATTGCAGTAATTTAAACTATCTTATGCTAGGCAATTTCTGTAGAACGTTTCCAACGAGCAGCTTCAGAAGGGTAATTTTTGTCCCAAGGGAGGGAGTTTCAAGAGTAGATCCTATTCCCATCTTTGCCACAAATCTGCTGAGAGACAGTGTTCTCTGTTGCTCTGCTTCCCCTGCAGCCCATTCCAGATAGATGCCATTCCTTGTTCTCTGTTCACTGGATCCATCACAAGACAGCAGACTTTCACCCACAGAGTATATACTTTGTTGAAGCAAATTAAATTAAATCTGGGAAGAAAGTTCTGAGATTTTAAATGAGTGGGAAGTTTGGTTGAGAGTTAAAATGTAAGCTAAAACAGCTGAAGTCTGCAATTGACCCCTGGGTGAGGCAAGCTCAGAATCAAAGGTACCTTGCTCCTGACATCAGTGTAGCATTCAATGGTATTGAAAAGCCACAAATATTCTTGGTTTGCCAGGGACTTATCGGCCAAGTAAACAGAGGAGAAACTGACTTTTTAGAACTTTTCAACTCCAATTTCTCAGCTGCTTTAATGAAACCTCCAACTTCAACAGTTCAAATAATTCAAATGTATCTATATATATATTTGCTAGATAACTTTGGCAGCATGGCTCTTTCTTACAAATTGCTATATTCTGAACCATTGACAGCCTGTAAAGCAGATGCTGAGATTTTCATTTGGAAGTAGGTAGGTAAACAAAGGAGCTTGGGGCCAAAATAGAAAAGTAGAAGGTGTTTAGGCAGGAACAGAGTAAAGAAAGGACTTGAATATTCTCTTGTCTGTGGTTAATTGAAAGAAAATTAAACAACTGGAGGATCACAGTGACTGGCATTGACATAAACAAACTGTTACAAACAATGCAAAAAATAAGTTGTTTGTGAAAGTTAGAGTCAGAAAGTTAATAAAAATAATGAGGTTTTGATACCATAATTAAGAAGTAGAGTATATGGATGACTGCACAGAAAGTAAATTATAAAGTAATAGGGAACAGAAATGCAGCTTCAGCTCAACACACAAAAGAACAACCATCACCTCTTGTTCAGGTCCAGTAACCGGAACTGCATTGCTGACAACAGCAAAAAGCCTGAAGATCCTGTAGGTATAAAAGGTATCATTTCAGACTAGAAATAAATTAAAGAGAGGCATGATCCACTCACAGAGCCCATATTAAGAGAACAAAATATTCATCCCATGCTAGCAGAATGCAAGTAATTTTTCACAATAGTTCCTACCTTAACCCACTTATGGTGGGTGAAAATTATTGAAAGATCTATTCTTTTTTAATTTTATTCATGTCTTTGTTACTCTGCCAATGTAGGATAGAAACATGCCATATCTTTGAATTAAAACAGTCTAATTTTGTATTAAACTGCTAATGTTTCTGCTTTCATTCCCATTTTAAATTTGAATCTAACCTTAAGTATTCAATAATTTTAATGACTCAAAACCCTAAATATTGAGTCTGAAAATGTCTATCAGTACAACTGCACATCTTGTGATCAGCTGGGGTAGGAGTAAAGTCAGAGATCTAGTTCAAGCACTTAATCTAGCTCTTCTCTAAACAGATAGAGGGAAATTGCCCCAGACAAATATTTACCCACCCTTAAAAAAGTGGTTTTGAAAGAGTTATTACATCAACATGCAGATTGTAGACCATGTAATTTTAACAACTAGAAGATTACCATGTCTCTTTTTGCAACAGTTGCCAATTCCATAGAAGTGAGGAAGATATTAAATATTTCTCAGTCAAAACAACATTTTTTAAGAGTCTTCTGACTAAAACATATCATCCAAAAAATCCCATTTCTCAAAAAACCCCTCTCAGTTACCAAAGAAAATACGTTACAGAAGGTAAACCCTGTGTAAAAGAGGAATTATGATGTTTATTCCAACACATCCTTAAAGAAGGAATCTCTGAAGACAGTATTTCTCATGTCACTGAAAGCTGGAATAAGCCAAGTCATGGTTTATTCCATTTCATGGCCTGTAGTTCAAGAGGAGTGTCTCATCCTGCAAGAAATTATTGCAGCTGAATCACCAATTTGTTAAGGTGGTTCCACCTTGAGAGTGTTACCAATAATTAATTGGAAGCCTTAAGATCAATAATTCAGATTTTAATTCCCTGGGCAGAATAATCAGTGTTATTATAATTACAGTAACAATAGTAATAATGACAGAAATAACGTTGTGAAATCACAATAAGCAAATAAAACACTGACAAGAGAGTAAGAGTACTGAGAGAGGTTTCTATATTGCATACCTGTGGTGAAAGCCACAGCTCTCCTAAGGTGTAAATGGTGTGCTCCAGTTATCCTTAAGTGACAGATTAATCTAGTATTTGTACAGGATGCCAGCTGAACACTGTATTAATTAACTGCATTTTCACATTCACTGTTTCAGATGTCCGTGAACTCTAACATCCCACAGACAAAAACTGAAATGCTTTGGATAAATTCTTCGGAAATATATATCTGTTTTTATCTCTAAAGTCAAGAGCCTTGATTTAACGCAACTTGTATCACTGAAGAAAATGGTCTATTTATGCTGGGAGACCTCTCATTCCGGGGAACCACAGCAATTTTTGCAAAATTCTAATATATATATTAATCTTATGTATATTAGTCTTATGTGGAATATGTACAATAATTACCAACACACAAGTGCTGTAGAAAACAAAAATCTTTAACCCAAGAAAGCTGGAAGAGGGTTAGAGAAGTGATTCATTTGCTTTCACAAAGAGTTTGTCTTTATTTTGGATGGCAAGATTTCTCTTTCATCAAGGAATAAATTGCTGACTCCCGGATATGAATCCCAAATTTGGGCCATTTTCCAAGCCATTCTGGATTAAAAAGCTACTTTGGCATGGAGTTATCAGCCTGCATCACAGTGGAAGAATTAAACTAGTAATCATATTCATAAGTAATCATTCCTTTATTATTAGTGTCAGATTAAAATATCTCACTATGCAAAGAAGAAACTGTCCTTCCAACAGGGCTGTGAAGAAAATGAACATCACTCAGCCCAAATAAAATGCAATTACAGTCATCACTGCAAATAATCAAACACCCACATATGGCTGGCACACTAGTTTTCTTCCGCATCCCCCAGCTACCCATCATCAATGTGTCACACAAAAAAACCAAGTAATACAATCAGAGAATCTTTTTTTCCTACAGGTCTGTTAGATAAGGCTTCTATCTTTGCCTTTCCCATGACAGCAACTACCAAAAGTGAATTAGTTTTCATTGAAGGTTACTCTACGTAACTCATGCACTGGTAGTCAGCAGCAATATTCTCCTGCATGCAGGTGAAGTATTAAATCATTTTATTTCATCTTCTGATTTTATTTTCCAAAGTTTCTGCTTTCAAAGCATGAAGTTGAATATGCTATTTGTTGTTCCATAGGCATAGATCCTCACTAGCTGTCTACACCTGCCACCTGTTACAATATTTGTTTTCAGGAAATATTGGCTGGATATAAACACTTTTTTTTTCTTTGTTAAAAAATTTTATTTATTTTTATTCAACATGTGTGGCTTTACCTGTTTTAGCAGTGTTACGATTGTAGAGCACACATTGTGAATGACATTAGGAAAGTTCCCCTTGGATTTTAAGGGAATAGGCATGCACATTTAGTGAGCCTACAGAAAAGGGATTTAGTAATGATATATTACTCTGGGGGTGTGTTTTGATTTGGAATTTGGTGGACTCAGCTGAGCAATTCTGCATAACAGAAGGAAAAAAAAATGCTATGATTCACAGTGCATTATAAAGCAGAGGGTTTTGATAGCATAATATGTTGTTTTGTTCCATTACCCCACTTGTTCACTTAAAAAAAGAGCACTTCTAAGGTTAAGCTTCCATGTCAGCTAATAATATCATAGGGGGGTTTTTTTGCAAGAGATATATTTCTTAAATCATCTCTTATATTGCAATTTTGCAATAAATATTGAACTTAAATTATTTGCTGTTCCTGTCTCTGAAGTAATTCTAAGCCTCTTAACAGTTTTTCTGTAAGGAGGGGGAAAAGCGATCATTTTCATCTTACTGAAATCTGGTTCAACAGTTAAGAAATTGCTCCTCAGTTTAGCACACAATTCCATGTTGGAACACGATTTCTTAGTGAATAACATTCAGATGCCTTGGGATGTGCCACCAAACCAGATATGACAACTCATATCTCCAACTCAGATGTACTAGATGCAAAAAAAGCAAAGGAATCATTGCAGTGGTGAATGAAACAGGAGACAATGAGCAGAAACTGAAAGACAGGAGGTTCCCTCTGAATATCAGGCAACACTTTTCTACCGGGAGGGAGACTGAACACTGGCACAGTTTGCCCAGAGAGATTGTGGAGTCTTCATACTCTGAGATGTTCAAAAGGCATTTGGACATGGTCCTGGCCAGTAGATGTAAGTGACCTTGCTTTAGTGGGGAGGTTGGAGCAGATGACATCCAGAGGTCCCTTTGAAATTTGATCACTGATTGTGTGATTTTGTGCTTTTGTTCCACTGTTCTTCACACCTGAGGCACCACTCCATTAGCCAATAGCTGCACCTTTACCTCTCATGACTGTGTAAAACAAAACAGCAAAACAATATTTCTGTAAATAATGCAAACTATTTCTCTCATATGTCAAAATCAGATTATGGGTCAATCAGATTGATCAGATTGTCAATCAGATCGTGGAACCACAGATTATAACATTGAGAAAGATAACATTGGTGCTTATACCGCTGAACAGAGTGGCACAGAGTAACAATTAGCTAGACATAATTCTTGTCTGGATGGATAGGTAGGTAGGCTTGGCTTTAGCTACATGCTGCCTGTTATGTCAAAAAATTAAAGGGATTCAAACTGACATGAGCAAATACTGGCTGTTTGAGAGCTGTGCTGGCTGGGATTTAGTGGGGTTTTTTCAAGTGAAAGTGCTTTCATGATTAACTTTTCCCTCATGGTTGCGTTACTCAGTAAGTGTACATTGGAGCCTCTGCACAAAAATGAAGTCTTCAAAATGATACTTATAGCTATTAGGCAGATGAAAGTGGGATTTTCTTTTCTTAATTTTTGTAAAGTACCAAGTGCACTACAGAGCACACGAATGTTAATACCTGATGGAACATAACTGAGATTTTATTTAAAACCCATCTTATCTCCCATGACACTTTTGTGTTTTCTATTACCTGCATTGTGGGAGTATCTAATAATCATGTCCTAAACCTGGAATTCCATCAGACTGGGAATTGTCTATTTGAACAGCTTTTTTTGAACAGCATTTTTCCCTCAGTCTGCAATTTTGAATCTAACTTGTGGTTTTACATTACGTGATGCATCTATCACACAGCTGCTCGTAAGAAAAGGTAAAATTTCTTCATTGCAATCACAAGTTGTAGACCCATGATTTATTTTTCTGCTGTTTTGATATATCTTGAAAGGGAAATCTCGCAAAGTGAAGCCTTAAACTTTTCCCATTATTTTTGCAATTATCTTGCAACTTCCAAACAAAACCAGAATTAAGTGACTGTCAGTCATGAATAATCCATAAAAGCCCTGAGACAGAGAGAGATTTGCCTTTCTAATTTTAACTCTGAGACAGAAATCAAGAATGTGCCATGTTTCCAGGTTGCAGGGGTTCGGTGCTGCTTTCCGGCTAGCTCTTGCACCAAGCTCGCATTTGAAGACTCAGTTCAATACCTTTCTGATCTTGTGGGTCTTGGCCTCAGGCAGAAGTGTGGCAATGGTGAGGAAGAAAGGAGGTCTTCACGTGGTTTCAACTGGGGTTTATTTTCACTCAGAGGGGGAAACCACGAAAAAGTGAGTTTTCCCCTCTGTGGTTCATCTTAACTACAGGGGTGTGGAAAGGGGCAGGGGACAGCCTAGAACCAGTCCCGGGGGTGAGGGGGGAGTGACCCAGAACAAAAGGACAATCAGGAGAACAATTCCATACATAAAAAGGGAGCGGGGAATCGAGATCCGGCCAAATCCGTCGACAGCATTCCTAGAACTTTCCAGTCATCAGGGCAGGGTTGCAGAGTGATTGACAGGACCCATAATTCGGGAAAAAAACAAAAAGGGGTTTTAACATGGAGGGTACAGGGACAAACCATTGTACAGAAATTTTGGTAAACCGAAAATGCACACCACAACATCAGGTACTGTAAGAGAAGTGTCGGAGTCCTGGGCATTCCTTTGGGTGCCCTGGATGGTCACAGACCTCAGTAGAGGGGTCTGGGACCCGAGAAAGAGTGTTTGAATCCTGGACAGGGGGGTCTGTCCAGGGGGGGCTGTGCAGGGGGGTTGCCTGGCACAGAGCCCAGGAAGACACAGGCTTTGATTTTAGTCCATGAAAAAAGCTTCCAACACAAAGAATTACAAGTCACAAATGTGTGAAAGACAGTAATGTAGTTTATCACTGGGTGGAAAATTGTGTAGTTTTGGGTTTTTAGAATGGAGCTGACTGGGGGACAAGATGGAGATTTTAGGGCGGTGCCCTGGGTTCTTCTTCTCTTCCTTGGCATCCATCTTCTGCAGTGACGTGGGCACAAAGTAGTTCAAGAAGATTGGGTCAGATTAGAGATGACCCTTTTAGTATCGGTAGTGGGCATTGGCACGAAATTGTAAATAAAGTACACGTAATTTTCTGTATAAGAGGTAGCGACCTCCCATCGTGGGGGGAGTCGGGAGCTGTCCTGTGTCAGAGCTGCTGTGAACATCTCGGGCACAGAGAAATTTGTAAGATAAGAATTAATAAACAGTGCGAGAAACCAAGGAACCTTGAGACTTCGCTTCATTCTCGCACCAGACTCAAAGCCTTCAGAGGGCAAAAAAGACTCACTTGATCCACCCACCACACGAACTACCACTTAAATCTCAGGGAAAAGAAAACCCAAACCTGAGAGAGAAGGGCTTCTGCCCAGGGGAATTCCATGGAGCCACAGAGAAAAACCCAACCAATCATTTTCTGTCTGCTGAGGTGGGTTTTAATCCAGTTGCTCTATTATCAGGAACTCTATATGGAGAGTTGCTAATGAAACATTTTTTAAACAATCTCTAATACCTGCAGATAACGCATAGCAAAGTTATAATCAGCCTAAAAACATCAGCCCCTTCCTTAATACCCTCTTTACTGAGGCTTAATTTCTAGGCATGTATGTAAAGTTCCTTAAAGTAACACATAAATATTTTGAGGGAGAGCTTGATAGAGGTGAGAAAAAATGAGTATTAAAAGTTTGGCGCTACTAGATTGGAGAAATGAGCCCAGAAGAACAAGTCTGAGTGATATCCGTCACCTAAAAATATAAGAGGAGATTCAAGTCAATGTACTTTAGTACTTCTACCAGAAGAGACCAGCCAGACATTTTGTGTAAGGATATGCAAAATTCTGCTCCCTCGCAAACAGTAACCACAAAAATACTCTCCAGGCCACCTTTCTTCTGCAGACTATTTATCCACAGTTTTCCTGCCTGAGACTTTAAATCTGCCATGCTGCAGAGCAGAGTGATCCAAAATTTCCTGGTTCTGATTTAGATGCATTGGCTACTACAATATTTTAATAGATTTTTTTTTTTTATGAAAAATGATTTTCTTGGGAACTTCAGGTTCCCTATTGCACCTGTTCATGCAATCAAAATATGCATCAAGTAAAACATAAGAAACAATAAAATTGGCTATGTACTTCTATGAAATATGCCATATAATTAAAAAGGGAAGAAGCTGTTTGGAAAAGATTGTTGAGGTTAATTCCTCAGAGGAAGGCAGTACTTGGCTTTTCTGGTTCTCCAAACATACTTACAATGGTTCTGAAAAAAACACATTGGCATCCAAACAGTCTCATTATGTGTCAGATCATAGGATCTTTCCTTGAACAGATAAACTTTTAAAATTTATTCTGTAGTTAACCACAGTAAAAGTGGGAAGCGTTATTTAGAACTGATGAAATATCAGAGGGAAATTGTCTTTCCTGAAGCAAAGTCCCGTGAGATTCAACAGTTTTCTTTCACAGAAAAAGGTGCCTCATCACATTTTTAGGAGCTTTTGTTTTATTCTGTGAACAGCCTCCGGACCAAATGTTGTGAGGTAGTAGCATAGATAATTTCAGTAGCAATTTTACATAAATTTGATTTAAATGAAGTGACAAAAACTGTTCAAGGCTGACACCTTCAGTGCAGCACTGTTATGGGGATGTGTTTGGGGAAAATCAACAAACAAACAAAAACATTTAAAAAACCTAAATTGGATGTTTCCATTTACTTTCAATGCAGGAGACTTGACTAGATCCAGGTGAAAATGGGATTTGACACTATCTGTAGGATCATATTTCACAGAATATGCTGGTTGCTAAAGACTTGTTAAGCCACACTTGCCCAGAACAGAAGTGCCAAACACCTTCACCAGCGCTCCAAGAACAAGCTGGGGATACCAGAATGGACACCACATCACCACAGTGGTAACATCAGACAGTCCTGCTGCTGGCACAGACACAACTGGGTCAGTCTGTAAAATTTTGTTCTCCCACATTCTGACATGTGTTTGTATGTTTCTGTTCCACTGGATCAAGTAACAATTCCTTTATATTAATTAGAAAAAAAGAAATTTAAAAAAAGACCCCTCACACAAACACACAAAAAAGCCCCACCGGATCCTTCAGCCTTTTCTTTATCTCTATTGCTGTCCAACATGCTTGCACTTAGGATTTTTTTCAGCAACTCTTCTTCTACAATTGCTGCTGATGTCAATGCTGGACAGTTGCAGCACATATGCAAAGGAAAGTAGTTTCCCAGAAAATCTAAGTCATCTTTGTAAACTACTGTTTCACTGTGCTTAACGCTTGTTTCATTTAAAGTTGATAGTACTATTAAAAGCCCAGATCCATACTCTGGTTTCATGTCCCATATGTATATCCCCCTAAAATATTTCTAGCTGTCTCTGAATAACACTCACACAGAAGAAAAGCACAGAAGAAAAGGAGATTTAGCTGAAGAGAATATACTGAAAAATTAATCCCACAGAGGATGCTGATTTATATTTCTGTCACAGCTGAAGCACAGAAAACAATTTGCTCTTTAGGGGATTTTTCCTGTTGGGTTGGTTTTGAGGTTTTTTTTTAAATAATAGATACAGATTTCATTTTCTATGTGTGAAATCAGCTCAGATGCAGTTTTCACAGAAATTATTTAGAAAGTGTCAGTGTGATGTAAAGTGCTCTGTTTAAATCACAGAACCTATGGAATGGATGTGTTAATTTTTGTGTTGAGGAGAAAACAAGTTTCTGATGAATGTTTGATTCAATATTAATAAGAACAGTCTGTAACTGTGTCTCTTCAACAGAGAGGAACTGCTTTCATTTCTGTACTGAACACTACAAAAAATTATACCAGTACTCCATTCCACAAGATATCTGAATTAGGCACTCTTAATTTGAATAACACCAATCAAAACTACAAAGTTTTGCTGTTAAATCCATGTGAATATAAATCAGGGGGGAGCACCCTTTATAGACACAATTTGTACCTGACAATTTAAATCAGTCTAATAGGTGATTTAAATATCCTGCAGTAAGAACAGTTCTAATGGGTACCAGCCTCTCCCCTATTAGATGTAAAATAACTAACTATAGTTAGTTATTTTACATCTAATACAGTTATCAGTCTAACCATGAAATCAGATATTTTATAATATACATAAGCTTTGAACTGGGTTCTTTAAAGGTAACATTTAAAATAAGAAAACACAAAACAGAGGAGACAGAGAGGCTAATGAAAAAGTCCCATGATTTTTGTTCAGAATTAAATAAACAATATAATTATATTGTCCCTCACATAGAAATCAAATAGATGAGTACAAAAAAAATATATAAGGAAAATTACTGTGTTCTTACAGCCAGCAATGAAAGCAGGAATAAGATGTGAGCAAGTCTATCCAAGAGATGAGGAACAAACAACCCAGCCAAAATAATTACAACTGCCAGGGAGACACTCTGTATAAGCCTCAGTATAGGTGGGCTTTAGCTCCTAAAGGCTCTGGAATCAGATATTTCAAGGTAGCCATTTGGAAGATTGGTATTCATGTATAGGTGATGTGTCTGCACTTCCATTGCAGTCAGTGGCTAGTCCAATGTATCCTAGAGGGATGCTCAGGTGACAGAAGCTGGGCAAGTTTGTTGGGAGGGCTCAAACAGCTGATTTGATTCACTTTGTGGACTTTAGCATCCTAGTGCATGGATCAACTGCCTGAACATGGGTGCTCACTGTCATCTGAGACCCAACACTCACCCACAACCTCTGATGGGTGGGCTGGTGGGTATGTCAGGTGTGACACAAGAACGGCTTCCTTTTGGAGTTGCAACTGGGTACCTGAAGGGATATCTTATGCAACTACCTAGAATAATATTGGATATCTCTGTTTATGTAACTGGTTCAATTTCTCCCCTTCCCCACCTCCAGACTAAGAATGACTCTTGCCAAACTCGAGCAACCTGATATATTAAGGCTATTCTCAAAAAAGATGCCAGAGAAACTAGCAAGTTAAAATGCATGCTATTTGTTCATTTCTAATGATTGGTCTCCAGAAACTTCTTCAAAAAATTAAGGCAGAACAGCCACTCTCTAACAAATGAGGTTTTGCCCCTCTCTTACATCTACCTCTGCCTGGTAGAATAATATTGAACATCTCAAACTTGAAGCAGAGTAAGACATCTCAAAGAAAAATTCTTCCAAGTCAATTGACAGTTGCTGACTCCTCAAGCTGGGAATAGCAGGAAAATGACAACCAGCTGGACCTTGCAATAAAAGCAACAATATTAAAGCTCAGGTTTATTCCTAAGGGAGAGAAAACAGTACCTAGAAACTTGGACTATCATATTAACTAAGAGTCTTTTCCTTTTCTTTGTGCCTGACAGGCTGAGTGGAAAAGACTGTCATTTGAAACACTAAGCAAAAAAGGAGAATTTTAAATCCTATCCAAAAATCTTGTTTAGTTTGTCATTTCTGAACAGGCAGTTCACATCACTGCATTCATTTCCAGCAGCACTTAATCAGAAATTTGTGGAATTAAAAATTTAGAAATGATTGTAAGGTTTTCGGGACACTACCCAATATAATTGGATTATCTCTGTGCAGTTCTGGGCCTTGCAACTTAAGAAGGATGTTCAGGTAGTTGAATCCATCCAGAGGAGGCCAACAAGGCTGGTGAAAGGGCTGAAAGGAAGGACCTGTGACGAGTGGCTAGGGACTTTTGGTTTGTCTAGTTTGGAGAAAAGAAGGCTCAGGGAACACTTCACTGCTCTCTGCAGCTTCCTGAGAAGTGGAGAGGGAGGTATTGAGCTCTTCTCCTTGGTATTCCATGATCAGACACATGGAAATGGTTCAAAACTGTTCCAGGGAAGCCTTAGACTGGAGATTAGGAAGCATTTCTTTATGAGGGTAGTCAAACACTGGAGCCTGGTCAAATACCCTAGAGAGGTGGTCAATGCTCTGAGCCTGTCAGTTTTGAGAGACATTTGGGGATGCCTTTAAAAATGTGCTTTAACTTTTGGTCATTCCTGAAGTGGTCAGATGGGATGATTGCTGCAGGCCCCTTCCAGCCGAAATGTTCTGTTCTATTCCAGAAATTCAACTGCCTCATCCAGCCTTCAGTGCAGTGACAACCATTTACAGCAGGGATCTCCACAAACTGTGCAGAGGTTTTTGGCAGTTCAGCTGATCAGCAGCAAAGTTCAGGGGTCAACTGAGGCAACAAAGCCAAGAATTTTTCAGGTGGGACACAGGAGACCCTCTGCCACATATGAACAGTGATTTGGCAGCTGGTTAGACTTTTTCATAACCTATGCTGGATTTTGTCTAAGCCTCTCCTGTCAGCATCTCTGTTCCACTTTGAGCAAGTAAATCCCACACACCCCCAGAAAGCCACATAGCCAAGTGGATGACCACCCATCTGAAAGCATGAGATATCTCAGTCCTTGTTTGCACACTGCTGCATCCCACTGGCAGCTCAGCCTCACTCAGTGGCAGTGGCTGCTGTCAGATCTCTTGCTGCCTCTCATTGATGAGCTGAAGATTTATGGCTTCATTACAAAATGCTTACCATTGCAATATGTGCTTTAATGACTTATTTGAAACCACTTTTGTGTTAGATGTATAATTAAAAGCAATAAAGAAGCTTGTAATATTTTTCTCCCCTCAATGTATTATTTTTTTTAAATGTTAGCGTTTAAGTGGAATTAAATTCAAAGCTAATACATTACTGAGGTAAATATGAGATGTAATTTCTGAACTCTGTTATTGTTTCTGCTTTTAGGGAACTAGTTTTCTGCAGGGTTACATATATAAAAATAACCATTTCAGTTGCTTTTCTGTGACATTAAAAATTAATTTTAGTGGGAAATCTCAGAATGTTTCACAGTAAGAATTATATCTCATCCTAAAGGAATAAGCTTTTGTATGTACCTAAACATTTTTCTTTACCCACTCACAGTGAAGTATTGACCCTAAAAAATGTCAGCATCTATTTAATTGGGGAAATAATGTTATGAAGGAAGTTCATGTATCTATATTCTTTACTATGATTTAGTGGTAATAATCATATTGGCTAAAACCAAAATCCATACAACTACTTATCAAGTGCCTGAACATTGGTTATTAGCATTCCGTAGTTTATCAAGACCACAAAAAAGAGTTTTTATAGAAGATTAGACAAACATTTATTTAAAAATTTGCTGGTGCTTCCTTTTGCCTCATATACTTGGTCTCAACTCAGTTCACAGTCATAAAACAGTAAATTCAAAAAAGATTTACCACTTTACCACTAGAACACATTTACTTACCATACTGTGTTTCATCACTTCATGGACAGGATTGAAACACTGTCTGAGACTAGTTCTCAAGAGAGTTACATACCACTCTATCCCTTGCATGAACTTTTGATCCCATACATTATAAATATGTCTAAATTGGAGCAGCCAAACACTGCTACAAGTCAGTCAGAGAGGTTGTAAGGTTTCCACACTCATCTATTCAAAACTCTGCTGGACAGAGCCTTGAGCACTGCAGGTTGCAATAGGGAACCAATAGATTTTCCAAAAATAAAAAAATAAAATAAATAAATAAAAACAATGTAAAAAAATAAAAAAGCAGAACTGACAGAAAGAGAGGCAGACAGAAGAGTCACCAGGTTTTTTTGTCACTAATTCTGATGTTAGTATAAATCATCACAATATAGCACTGCATTCTTCAAGACTTCATAAACCCTGATTCTAATGTTTAACCTAGTTTTTTACCCAGTGCAGTTTAACATTAAAATCTCTCTTCTTCTGCTTATTTGAGTCATAATCAGAGATAATTCATTCTGGTGTTACCGATGAAAATTACAGGCAAGCATCTTATGATTATGCTGTTAGTTAGAACACCTTCTTATTTTTTAACCTTGTTACATAAATTATGATTTTCAAGTGCTTCGTGGGGTTTGATGCTCTCCTATGATCTTTGAGTCATTACTTAGTTTGCCTTGAAACACAGTTTTGAAATGGATAATGGATGATTTCTGGTGCCAAAGCCACATGAACCTTTGTAAACGAGGAAATAACGATTTTTCACTGTATAATAATGTTTTTCAGGGGAAAAAAAAAAAGGAATAAAAAGACAACAAAAACAACTTTAAGTGCAGTATTGCTCATACAGGATAGAATATCATTTACTCTGATACATTTAGCAATCATCATCATTTGAACAAATATTTTATCATCATACTGCTTAGCAGGCAGAAGATGAAACAACATTTATTTTCCCTTTACCCTCCTATAAACTCATGACAGATACAAATCCAGTCACAAACTGAAATTAATAGGCTAAATTTAATCTTTTGCAACATCAAGAGACAAATTATAAACCATCAGTCACTCCCTTCAAAGTTCCTTTTTACAATATCATGGTTCAGGCAGCACCAATATTCTCAGAATCTGTGGTCACATATTGCTTAATCCTGAGAACTGATTTGAGCCATGTGAGTCAACACCACTTCACAAGGGAATAAACCTATTTCTCACACATTTTTCTCGCTCTTCTCTCTCACAGCTGCTCCACAGCATTCTTTGCCCTTTCTCAGATATGTTTTCACACCAATGTCACCAGCGTTACTGATGGAGTCAACCTTGGCCAGCCGTGATCTGTTTTAGAGCCATCTGGAATTGACTCTGGCCAACCTGGGGGCAGGCAGCTTCTGATCTCTTCTGAGACTAGAACTTTGGCACTTAAACCCAATATAGCACCACATAAGAGACAGCTATAACAGTGCAACATCTATTGATGCCTTAAGTTTTAGCTTTCATGTTTTCCAGATTCTGTGCTGCCTGGGTGTGTAGTTCTGATCTTCATATTGAGTGCCAGTAAGCTCTCTTCACAGAGTAGGTAGACAAAACAAATCCTTTTCCAGATGGAAACCAAGGACAACCGTTACAAGTTTTCAGGCCCAAAGCATGAACAATGGTAGACTGAAGAGAGAAGACAAGAAGGATGGGATCTCATCATCTGAAGCTGTAATTGGACAATCAAAACCAATATGTAAATGGACCAAAAGTTATAAAAGTGTAAGACCTCATCCACTGGTCATCCATTTTGTGACCATTTTAAGTCCACCTTGGGTGTAGCCATGGTCAGGCTCTTGTCCTCCTGAAGGTATATCCTTAAAGGCCTTTTAATAAATATCTACTTTATTCTTTAGCTCTGTCTAGTCTCTGTTCCAGGTCAGCCTTCCCAAGGCATCAGTGTCTCAGACGCTTTATTTGGACATCTCAGCATGCTTATATTGTGCTTGTTCCCTTTTCTCATCCTCATGACCTTATTGCCTAAGTCCCACATCCATACATTTTGCCAATGCACAAAATTGTGGTGCATCTCAACCCAGAACATAATGAGGAACTAGGACAGATTTTCTGGCATCCCAAGCTGCACCCCACACAGGAATTGGAACATTAGAAGGGTGATCTGGGAGACTTCACAGAGCAGAGTCCTTGTGAGCTCGTAGCCCTTTTCATGAAGGAATCCTATTGCTCCTAGTCTTGCCATGAAAAGAGGCAAACCCTAGCACAGACAAATATCAAGTACACCCTTGAATATCAGATACAACCCTTCTTCCCTCAAGATATTTCACATGTCAGCTGCATTTTCCCTCTTTAACTCTTCTTCCAGCCACACCAAGTCACAGGTTGTCCTTGCCACATTTATCTATTTTACAGCTCTTCATGCATGGTTTGTGTCCAGACATAGCATCACCAAGCAGCATCCACCAGCTCCTTGTAAAACCTAAGGAATACTGCCTTTCCCTATGGTTCAAAACTATCCTTTGAGGTTTAATTCCTTCTTTTTCTTATTCTGTACTCTGTGTCATAATCTATTCTGCTTCCTACATGGATGAAAACCTTCTTACAAGGGCTTCTTACAAGCCCTTCTTACTTACCACATGGATCAAACATACATAGGAAAATCAAGTTAAAATCAATTTAGGATGATACACACAGACGTCCAAGACATAAAAGGGAACAGGAGACCCTCTTGTTGAGTAATGAGGTTCAGAAGTGACTCCCATGCTTTCTGAACTCCTCAGGAATTTTAGGTGTGGCTAGATCCAATCTTAGTCTCAGAGCTGGACAACGGTTCATAACTAAAGGAATTAACTGCATGGGTTTAGTTAGTATTAATTTAGCAAGGTGTCAGCAAGTTACTGAGGATCTGTTGTGAATAAGGGGTCTCTTCACTTTGGGTGAAGAAGGATCTCGCAGGCTCTAGTGAGGAATCTCAGGCCTTGAGAGGTATCCCAGCTCAAGGGAAGAGTCACTGGCATGCAGTCCAGCTGCAATTTACAAAGAGCTCAGACCGGATTCATCCAAAGATCTATTGTCAGTAGAAAGCTCCTCTGCTTCAAGGAGCAACCTGGAGAGGTTTCACAGCCAACAAGGAGATCATGGCCATGCAGCCATTGCCTAGCAGGGGGAACTGAAAGAAGGCTCACTTGGGCTGTCACATTCATGGGATACAGTAGTTGGCTCGCAGTCAAATTGCATACCAAGGAAAAGGTGTGCATGATACACCTTGTGTCCACAGTTTTCTCTGTTCCCTCATTAATGATTCTTGGTTAAACCACGGACTATTCACATGTTAATCTCACAGCTGATGTTCCAAGCTCATATACATCAGTGTTCATTGAGCCACTCTGCCCCTTTGTGGACTTTTCTTAGGGAATTCTTGGCCTGTGTCCCAGGCCTTAACCTCCTTTGGAGCCTCTGCCAAGTTATTGCTAGTTTGGTTAAGGGGGTCAAGTGCATCCATCACCCCAGCTTGCCCACGCACGCACACAGATAACACCAAATGTCAGATGACACATTTGACTTCTCCAGATGGATGAAGGATAACTTGCTGGATTGGATGGTTTGTTTTACCACCAGCTTTTTGGCATCCCTGAGCATAAACTGCTTTCTGGGACAGTTATTTTTCTGACTGTGTGCCAGTGTGAACATACCAACCATCCCTTGAGCTCTCTTACTCTCTTCCATGGTAGATTTTTCAGTGGCCATGTGTTCAGTCATAGCAGTCAAATCTCTTCTGTCAGAGAAATGTCAAGTGTTTTATTATCTGACACAAAAAAATTCATTGATTTGTGACTTCCTGATGTACTGTCCTTAATTTCCTTCTCTTGTAGGGAAGTGAGCTTGATATATGTTTAAGTTGGCATCTTTTTTGGTCCTGTGCTTCTAATAGAGCTGGACAATTAAATGAATGGACTTGAAGAGGCAAAATGGCTAGAAACAGTGTGTGGTATTCAATTAGTTACCCACAATTAAACATTATTATATGCCAGAAGAGCCTGTCCCATTAAAAAAAATGGGATCAGGAAAAGGCTGACCTAAAACTCTCATGGGATGCTTTGAGTCCCTCAGCGTCAAAAACATTCACACATCATTGTTTGCCTTTACTTTCTTTTTCATTTTTCTCTTATGAAGGCAAAAAGCAGGCAGTTAGTATGAAAAAGTAATTGTTCTGTTAAAACAAGTCTGTCAAAACACAATTTCCATTTTCAAATCATGCTATTTCCATATGACTGACTTTGCAATAAAGGAAATTTAATTCACATATGAGGAAACACTTCAGAAGATTGTGACATACACAGAAATAAAGGGGTTTGATAAGAGGTTAGAAAAGTAACCTGTGAAAATTAGAATAGCTGTAGGTCTTTCTGCCTTGGGACCAGGGAACAGAGAAGTTAGCCCTGTTTTCTGACTGTTTTTTGTAATTTTACTAGAGCTAGACAAACCAACTATCATTGCAACTCAGTAGTAATTATTCTACTAATACAGCAGAGTCCACAAAAGATGTTTGTGAAAGGTCTAAGGCTATAACTGTTTACTAACAGATTTATATCTGTCACCCTCTTATAATAGTATAGAGAATTAATGCAGTGTTAGAGCAAATGATACACAACCAAACCAAAAATTCTGTAATTATCTAATGATATTAATTAGCTAGGGGTTTGTCCTTTTTCCTATTTCACAATTGTGACACAATCTCAAAGAACTTTTGTCCTCCTCTTTGAGCTATTTATATATGTTTACAATGGCATTTATGAAATATCACACCTTGATTACCAAATCCAAGAGAAGTTGGCAAAAGGGGTGTTTTTTCATTATTCTCCTTGTGCATCTCAGCTATTCTGATCTGACTTGCCATAATTATACTCCTAAAAAATGTTCTATATATTAAGTCATAGCTATGATTTTGATTAAAAGCAATTCATTCACCAGGCTTCAACAAAAATTAGAAACATACACAGAGGAAGCAACTGTTTTCTGTTTGCATGTTCTATTTGGATTTTGTTTGTGCTCCACAGCTGCATCCTTTGCGTCCAGTGGGGTCCTGCTCTATGTATAATTGCATATATAAAAAGTATAAAACTAGAAAACAGCCAGCAATTCCCCACTACTTAGAGATTTGAGTTATCATGGGTGGGTTGTTGGGGTTTTTTTAATCAAGCCTGGGCATCCCACAGCATAGGCTTTAGCCTTTTGAGGAGGAAAGAATCTTGATGCAAGAATCATGGTGAATATGTCTGAGCAGGCTCTCACAGACAGGCACAGGCCAGTTCTGACTGTTCTTCTATTCAGTCATGCACAAATCAACTCCAAACTGAAGCCATTAGTTTAGATTCTGCATCCCGCTAAATCTATCCCTTTTGCTTCTAATCAAGAAGTGGACATGAATGCAGAGAGAGGGTGAGCCTTTTTCTGCCTGCAATCATATGTCATGTACTAGCTACAGCCTGATACAAGAGGTCACATAATTATATTTTTTGTATACCTCTCCTTGCAACAGAAAGTAATCAAAAAGATTGTCTGTTAAATGAGCATATAAATCCATTTAAACACAAGGATTTGATTAAACAAATGCAGCAATTCAAAGATATAACCTAGCAGGGAAACTCTGACATCTGTAATAAAAATCTGGTTGGCAAAGAAGCAAGAATTTGTGGAAGGGGAAGAAAACTCATGTTATCAGCAACCACGTCCCCACACAGTAATTTAGTTTTTCTCCTTACTGCAGCACAGAAAAATTCCCCAGTTCTCCATGTCTGCGTAAAAACTAATATGTGAAGCTCAATCCTCTTTCCCTCCTGAATGTTCCAGAAGTTAATCTGCACAGTTTTCCATTAGTAATACTGTGACTTTATCCCATAGAGCAATTAATAATCAATCCCAGGAAGGGCTGGAGATAGTTTAATTCCAGTAGAAATGTTTAACTACCAGAAAGCATGAAAATTGCCTTTCACACATCAAATGCTCCATACAGGCATCTCAATTCCTGACAGAATGAAGTCATTGCACTCCACTGTCAGTTTCAACCCAGCCTCATGTCTGTTCACAAATGCTACCACACTGCTCAAGAGACAGTTTAGAGACTGGAAAGTCAAAATAAGACATACAGTGCAAAATTGATGTACAAGTGTTCATCAAATCTACAATGTCAAAAGTCTAAAATAGTTACAGGTCTCAAATTAGTACATTAGGGAACTCTACTTTTTGTAAAAGTATACTTTATTATACCATGGGGAAAAAAAAACCCTCAGAAATCTACTTTTAGAGATCTGTAAAGACTATTTAAACTCCACTGGGCTGGAAATGTCTAGAATATTTTTAAATTATTATTTATATTATTTGGCAACCTTTACCTAGAGCAGAGTCCTAGGGAATAAGCAGAGAAATAATTAGTCTTAATAATTAAAGTGAAATGTGTAAAAGTAGGTGGCTCCTAGACTTTTCCACTACAGAGCAGAACCTTGCTTGTGCTCTGTGTCACATAAAGGATTTGCTGCTGAAGAGATGCCCCTTGCAAAATGCCCAGAGTGCACTCTGACAATGGACTTTGTGTCAAGTAGGATGCACTCAGGCTCTCATTTCCATTAAAATCAGTAGCTAAACACCTCTCAGAATATGATTATGGTTAATATTACTGATTAGAACAATAGCTTGTAATTAAGCCACGTTGCAAGGGCCATGTATTCTGGCACCCATAGATTTAAATTTTATTTAAGGCTTTACCCTTCACATATCATACCTCTTGTTAACTATAAAAAAGAAAATGAGAATCTGAATACATTTATCTTCAGCTTTGGGCCTCTGTCCTTTGGTCATATGTTTAAAACCCTTTACTTTGAAGCTGCTACTTATGTGCCTGTAAGATGTATTCAGATCACCCCTGATCTCTCTCTCCTGTAGCCTGGATAAATGAGCTAGAATCTAGTGTTTCATTCTGATATTTGTTCAACTCTTTGTAACTAGACTAAAGTTAAAGAATATTTTGTACATATCTCTACATATTCCATATTTTGGCAAATACTTGAGAAGCAGGGCAGTTTGTGAAATTATGCCTATTTGTAGCGCTGTGTGCCAAATTTTTAAACAGTCGTATTTGCCATCTGTGGGTTTCCAGACTTTTTGAGCAATCTTTGCACCACTGCTCATGGTGAGTAGCAGTGCAAGTGGATAGCAGTGATGCTTTGGACTTTACATGCAACAGCTTTTATTATAAAGCCATAAAGCACAACTTATGAAAACTTTTGCTTTTGTTCAATGTTTTGCCCTTTGCAATGCTGCTTTTACAAAGTGAACAGGTTTATAAATAGAAAAGGAAATAATAGAAAAGGCATAATCTACAGGAGTCTTTTTTTGAGACACTCTTCATTTTCTTAGCATAATGACCAGCTATTTCACTTCTTTTTTCAAAATCTTTCTTATTAACATCTTGTACCTCCTCACCTGGTGCAGACTCCTCTTAGTGGAAAAATAAAATAGCTCCTTCAGCTCCAGTTTTTAGCAAGATTCTGATACAAAAATTACACTCAGGTGTATTAATAGCTTTGCATAAGCATTTGCAGAAACATGAATGTCTCGTGGAGGGCAAAATGCACTCATTCTCTCTTTTTCCATATCATCATCCTAAAATGTGATAGTTATAATTAAAATTATTTCAAAGTTTGGGTTTAAACAACATTTTGATTAATTATGCACTGTTCCTTATTGTCACATTTTGACATTTTTCTCTTTAGCCTTGTATTCCATAAGCAAATTAGTATGGAAGAATAATCCTTAATAACTCTAAATAGAAATAATTTTCATAATCAGTACACTAGATGTGTCAAACTGTATACATTTTTGTTGTTCTTGTTATTTCAATTTCTGAACTATTCTATTGTTAAGGCTTAATGTAATTATGCACCTTCTTTCTGAATAAAGAACAAGCTATTTCAAGCTCTGCTGAGAGCCAGTATAGCTCTTTAGCAGCCCTGGGATAAGATGAAATTTAAAGCACATACAATTAGCAGAAGAAAAGCATTTTCTGAATAAAACAGCAAAGGTGATAGTTCTTTTTATTACAAAACATCAAAGATCAAACAGAAATGGCAAAGTACAGGAATTCTGTGTTAATTCAGTGTGATTGTTAGAGATGTTTTCACTTTTCTGCTTCTTGAATGTGTTTAGAATTGTTTCAATTTTAGCTATTTCACATAATAAACTTGATGGGAAAAATATTCTTTTAACTGGATTTTTTTCTAAGTGTTTGATTCAACAACTTTAAGATCACAGTTGACCTGTGCCACTACTTCCCTGGACATGGCAAACCCATTTCACAAGCACATTCTGTGTTCACATTGCATACAAATTGTAACATGATGAATGAACTGTGGAGAAAATCCCAACTGCTTGTGCTCCTTTAGGATGGTTCAGTTGCACTGCCCATTGGTGGGAAAGAGATGGAAGCTGAGAACAGCCTGGCCTCTCTTTTAGCCCATTTACTCAACTTGCTGGCCACAAACACAGAAAGAAACTTCATATCCTCTTCTTCTATTACATATCAGTGGTAAGCCCATCAAAATGTAGAAGAAATTAAAAAGTCAAATTCATTAAGAGGGCTGCTAGAGCATGTAGGAAAAAAATTAGGGAGGCCAAAGCTCAGTTTGAACTCAGAATGGCAACTTCTGTGAAGGATAACAAAAAATGTTTTTACAAATATATGAATGCTAAAAGGAAGAGTAAGACCAACCTTTGTTCTTTATTGGACAAGGGAGGGAACTTGGTATCTGCAGATGAGGAGAAGGCAGAAGTGCTTAATGCCTACTTTGCTTCAGTTTTTAGTGGGAAGAAGGCTTGCCTTCAAGACTCCTGCCCTCCTGGGCTAGTAGATGGTGTCAGGGAGCAGAATGGTCCCCCCATTATCCAAGAGGAGGCAGTCAGAGAACTGCTGAAATGTTTGGATATCCATAAATCTATGGGACCAGATGGGATCCATCCCCGGGTGATGAGAGAGCTGGCAGATGAGCTTGCAAAGCCA
>VXBB01003820.1:136322-184800 GCA_013399915.1 Illadopsis cleaveri
GGTTACATTCTCCATTCCAAGGAAAGCTTCAGCTTTCCCTGGTGGACAGCTGTATTTCTAAACCAAGACAGCATCTCAAGCTCTCCTACTGCTCCAGCCTTGCACTTAATGTGATCCTGGAGGCTGAGGGTTCTGTGAGCTGCAGACAGAACTTGGGGGCATGATGCTGTTCTTCACACACCTACAGTCCCAGCTTTGTTGGGCCGGTTGGGGTGGCATTCACATTACACCTGAACAGAGGTATTTGAAATGCTAGCAGGGACATACTGGAGTGTTAACTTAATGTCTTTATTTTACATAGAACCACAGAATGGTGTGAGTTGGCAGGGACCTTAAAGACCACCTAGTTCTGACCCCACTGCTATGGGCAAGGCCACCTTCCACTAGACAAGGTTGCTCTGAGCCCCATTCAGCCTGGCCTTGAACACTTCAAATGATGGGGTATCCACAACATTGTTATTGTGAGTTCTGACTTCATTCTCAATTCAGACTTCTTCCAAACTTACTTGTTGCCTAAGGCTGAATGAAGCATTTTCCATTCCTCCAGTGTGTTTATTTTCTCTGTAACCAAAATAAAATTCAAGCCTGAACCCATGGACTTTTCCTTATTAACTATTTATCACAGCTTATGGTACAGAATTTTTCGTGCAAACAGTATATTGTTAGGCTGCATATTGCACTCTTAGTGTAGAACAGAAATTCACAACACAAGGACTGAAGGTCTTCACAACTTTTGAGGCACCTAATGAATGTCTTCATGTGCAAAGCAGTGCAAAGAACCTGAATTCATAAGATGAGTTCTGCCTGACAATATAAAGAATGAGTGCTCCTGAAGCTTGCTCCTGCAGGGACCATAAACATTTATATTTGAAGGTTATTCAAATGTTGCACAATGCAAGTAAAAAAATAGTAAACAAATGTTCTGCACTCCTGTGACACCAGCTGTCTCCTTTACTTTATTTTATTTAATTATTCCTGTGTGTCATACTGGCACTCAGCAAGTTCCACTGGTCTAAAGAAAAGGAAGTTAAAAGCAAACCTGTGTACAACTCAGGATGAGGAGTAAGAGAAACACTTTTCTTCTCCTTGAAAATCTGAAGGACAGTCAAAGATGATCATTATACCTCCCACTTTTGAAGTTTTTTGCTTTTTTCAGGTCCCCTCCGTTCGCATGTGTTGCTAAGCTGTTTCTCCTCCACTCACTATGTCTCTCACAGAAGATGTCAAACTGCTAATTGCTGGGGGTTTATGTTTTTACCAGTCCTGCTGCACACAGATGAATTAAATCTTCATTTCTTGAGTCTGAATTCACCCTTTCTGAAGTAGACTTTAGTTTTTCCTTAGTAGCCTGGAAGCAAGCAAATTTTCTCAGTTTATACTGTTAATTACATAATTCTGCTTTTGGGCATTGGAATTTAATTGCTATTTAATAGATCCAAATGTGAAGTCTTTCCCTAGGGTAATTCACTTATGCTATTCCTTCCCACTTGTTTCACTAATAGGGCCAACCACATCTTCATGGAATAGTGTTAAAGCTCAGTATAGATTTTTTACCTTCATGACCTGAATTATACATCTTTATAATGATCACATATTTATTCAGACTAGTGCAGTTGGATTTAGGTGCTGCTGAATTGTCTCTACCTTGTTAACTTTTCAGTTCAGCCACCAGTTGTGTCTTTAGTAGAGAGGATAGTTTGGAAAGAAAGTAACAATGATCTTGATGGCAATAAACAACTTATATCATGTCAACAATCTACCTGAGTGTTTAAATACTATTTATAATATAGCCCATGGTCTTTTTGTGATTTACACACTCCTCCTACCAAGTATTAGGAAGGGAGGTTATAAAGAGGAGTAGCTGAAAAGACAATCCATCTGAAACAGAATATTTTCCCTTTGATTGGGCAGTTTTTTCTTTTTTTTTCTTATAAATATTTCAAGAGACAGTGGTTGATTTATTTTAAAGAGACCCTACTTCAAGGTTATGCCAATGAAACAACTGTCATCCTCTTTGATTTAGGTGTTCCCGTCTTTCCCTTACGCAAAGACTGTGCTGGCTTCATTTTCTTTATAAATAATCTTGCTCCCAGAGCAACCAGCAAACTGACTCACAACTGGTTTCACTAGTAGGTAAGTGGAGGTTTACTAAATATATCTAATGCCAGAAAGCCTCCTTAGAGAAATTAGTGAAATATGCAATGTTATTGTGGAATGAAGTGCCATATTTCCTAATGTTCCCTGAAATCTTTCACCTTACAATCATTCTTATTTAAAGCAAAATTTTGGCAGGGGTTTTATGCCTCTTGTATGAAGACTGAGTAAGATTATCCTCTTTACCAATGGAAGAAGTTAAGTTGTATAGTAGGAAAACTATTGAAATGTTTCCTATCTTTTATATACTGTTTTTCCTGCTTCAACTGTTTGGCTCTTTTTTTTTTTTTTCACTCTTCCCCCCCCCTCTGTCAGCCAGAGGCCACACATCCCTCAGAGACTTTCTAGCTGGTCATCAATGAATATTCTTCTGGGTCTGGACTGGCAATTATCTGAGGGCTACACCTGCCAGGTACGTTTTTGCTGTATTCACTCTGTTCAGGGAGACCAAATTCTGTTCTCCCTTGTTCAAGTGCAAGTATTGAATAATTCCATCGATCTACCTGAAAGTTAGAGGTTTCTCAGACAACTGTATGGTTTGCTGCACTCTAATTGCCAATATTTTTAGATACTTAATCCTGTGTCAGTCTGCAGCACACAAGGGAGGAAGGCAGGGAACAGCAGCAGTGTCTGCTTTCAAGCAGATAACCACAAATGAGGGCAGGGCAAATGTCTCTCTGCTTAACACATGTTGTTGTAGACACCTGAACTGATTATTTATCCTTCAACTATCCCTGTTAACTATTTCAGACCAGAAGCAAAAACCAAATTTCACCACACACACACACACACACACTATATATGCATGTAATTCCATGATACCTGTGAAGAAGTAGAAATACCTATTGTGCTGCAGCATCATTTCCACAGAGGTTCCACGTGCTAGTGCATGGGAAAGACAAGCTAAAATTACCTAATCTGAGGTATCTTCATAAATCTCTCACACCTCTCCAGAGATGGCTTTGGATGACGCTACACCTTTTGCAATGACATTTTGTTTACTCCACCTATAGCAGAAGCCGTAGTAGCACTGAATGCCAACATGTAACCAGAATAAAGCTTTGTGTGGCCGCTACTCCAAATGCACGTAGATTTTTACAGGCTTGGAGAATTTAGATTTGAGTGCTTCCACAGTTGTTTTCCTACACATTCTCCCTCCCAGATATATGGAATGAAGATGGCTCTGAAAAGACAAATCTAAAAGAGGTATTTACTTCACCCTGCCCCTGTTCTACAGCTTCCCTGAGAAAATAACCATCTATTGTATTAATCTTTTAATTATCGTCTTTTCACTACTTTTACTTTTCAGCATAAATGGATGTAAATATGTTGGTTCAGTGGCGAGACAAAAAGCACAATGGAACTTTTAAGTAGCTCTCAGGAGAGAAGGTGCTGTATTTTTGTTGCATTTTTTTTTCATAAGACATACCTAACACATACTGTAAGATAATGCACTTAAACAGCAGGCTACATGCTATAAATCCACACTCTT
Organism: Illadopsis cleaveri; assembly: GCA_013399915.1. Lineage (NCBI taxonomy): Eukaryota > Metazoa > Chordata > Aves > Passeriformes > Timaliidae > Illadopsis > Illadopsis cleaveri. The sequence goes on from VXBB01003820.1 coordinate 139,969, forward strand.
GTTTTCTGTCATTTAAAAATATTAAATATTACTCTAATGATGCCATCTACTTTGACTATTATTTTGTTTGTAACTGCTGGAGCAAACACAGAGAAAAAGATGGATGACTTCTAAAAGACCAGCTAAGAGTGCTTCTTTCTTTAGAACAGAAACACAGGACTTGGTTTTCAAGAAATGGTTAGTTTCTTTTATGTAAAGGAAATTTTCTTAATGCTTGTTGGTAACAGTTTTGTGATGGCATTATTAATGGCAAACAGTGATTTACTGGACAATGTAAGAACAGAGCAATGGCCTCCAGAAATGTCAGTTGAAGGCCTCTTGATTGATTTTACAAAGAACCCAAAGAACTATTTTCCCTGTGTTCAAGTCCAATGTGATTTTCATTTTTTGTAAAGGTTTACGGCTTTATAGGCTTAAATTAATTTATTCTGGAAACAAATAGGAAAGAATAGTGTGATGAAAGCCAGCTACACAGTCTGGGGCACAATAACTAATGTTTCAAAGAAACATGAATTTTTCCACTACAATCTTAATAAAGAAACATATTTAGTCGGCACGGATCACTGTAGCTTGTCACCAAGTCACCCCAATAGCTTGATACTGATACGAGGGTGAAGGATGTGACCAAAGGTTGTAAATACATCTCTTCCAAAGCAATTACCTGCATCAGGCACAGCAGTCTTGGTTTGGTTTGGTCTTTTGTTTCGTTTTTTTCTTTAGGTAGATTATGTTGTTAAAAATTACAACTGACTGATAATTATATTTCTTAGTGTATCACAATAGTTGTATTTCTGAATGTATCTCAACTTTACAAAGTGACAGAAGCTTTGCAGAGAGTGAGGCTCCACATGTTTCAGAAAAAAACAGCTCTCATGATCACATACTGTGCAGCAGCAGCAAAGATGGGGGAAACTTTCACTGCAGTTTCACTCCCTTCCTTGATAGCTGTCTATTAAATGACTTGCAGAAGTTCCCCCTCCCAGCATGGGCACAGTGTGTTTTCTACACTGGTGGGAAGGTTGCTCCATAGTGTAACTACTGAAAAAGGAAGCAAAACACCAGTCAGAAGTGCATTAATGCATCTGCAGCCCTCGATTTTGCACAGGTCCTAGTTTTGATCTCTATAGGTTACTCATTTTCAATAAATTGTCCACACACTTGATATGAAGTAGATTATTTCACTATCAACTTGATGAAATAAAGTTCACTAATGACTTTGTGAACTTTCTATGTTTGTGTCTTTGGACAAAACAAGAGTCTTCACATAAGCTCCAACATTATATGCAGCTTTTTTTAGTTCCAGGTACTTCAGCTAACAGCATAGCTTACAGTCTCAGAAATTGTGTATAAAAAATTATACTGCCACAAGGAGTTAATCAATTAGAAAATGCTTCCTGGGTTTTCAGCTTTAATTTCTTTTTCTCTCTGGCATTTTAATGGTTCTTGTCATTTCATTCATAAACATCCTAAATAATTCCTTTTTTCCCCTCTGCTGCAAAGATTTATTTTGTTAAGGATATTTAGAACTCAGTCCATCCTTCTTTAATCCTTTTAACTTTTCCTGCTTCCAGTATCTTTGCTGAAACACCAAGAGCTATGCATGTTTTGCATGAAGCTACACTCATATGATAGAGAGAGAAGTAGTCCTGACCAGTTTGTTTCTGCATAGCTTAGATGTTTTATTGCTTTTGTTTTTGGTAACAAAATCATGGCATAGTGAATATACCTAACCTTAAATACAAACAAGAAAATCTTTCCTGATTTTTCCTTATTCATAGAACAAACACATAATTGTGTTACTTTGGTGCTGATCTTAAGGGAAAAAGAAAGAGAAGTATCCGTAAGAAGTAAACCATTCAAATTTTTTCAGCTGTAATCTTTGCAAGATCTCCGGTCTGTTCACTTTATGATTTGGTCAGAAAATGCCTTTATGCAGTTTTCAAAGTCAGGAAAAAAGTCTCTTCAACATATACACACGTCTTACATTTAAAATTTCAGCAGGTATGATTTGCACCTTAATTTCACTCTAGAAATTCTTTTGAAAAAGAGGTCACTGTTGTAATCATGTGAGTGAAATTTTGCTAGGAGTTAACCCAATTGGTATAAGTACAGCTTTAGATATAACAGTAATTTTTTATGTATTTAGCTCATATATATATACACTTCCTTTTTTTGCTTTCTTACTCTTTTCTTCAAAAAGTGCCATCTCTTTCAATGTAAAGTTATTCCTAAGAAAGTAGCGATACTAAAATCATATGGGACATATATTCACTGTCCTGATGCAGTAAATCAGCAAGACCCATGGCAGTGAACACCCTTATACAAAAAACGTTTATCGAGGTCTGATGACAGTTCATGAACTAGAGATTAGGAAACACGAAGTTATATAATGTCCACTCACGTGAAGAATCAGAATAGCTCTAACCAGTCATTGATACCTGGCTCACACTATTTTCTTGAACACTAGAGGGAGATCAAAGCAAAAGAATAAATTACCTAACACAGCGTGGATACTAATTGCAGTCGTGAATAAAATTTCTAAAGATTGTGTGATGAAGATCCAGATACCATAGCATCTCAAATTTTCCTCACTGTTTCCACATACCCTTATTTGATACTGCTTTACCTACACTGTAATTTTTAAAAACAAAAGAAAAAAAGATAGAAATACTTAGAAGGGAAAGAAGCCACCTGTACTGTGTTCTGGTATAAATTGTTTTTTCATTTGAAATATGTTTACTTTGATGAGAAGACACAAGTTCTAGCATTTGACCAATGAAATGGGACCATGCGGTACCTTTTTCTAGCTGATCTACAGCAGCAAGCAGGGGAAGACCCTCCCTGGAAAGAGATCTTTCTGTTCCATCTCAATGTCAGCAACTGAGACGTTTTCACATTCAGAAGTTAAAAATTCTGATTTCTGAAGGATGGAAATTAATGCTGCCACTCTTTTGAGATCACAGTCGCTATTTTGTTCAGTGTCTGCTGAACAAAGTTTTTAACATATTATGCCTGCTTTAAAATATAGACATTTTTAGTTTTATATGAAAGAAAGTTATCAAATGTGCACCTTTTTACCATCTGAGTTACTAATGGGCAATACCAATGCTTTCAGGAGGATTCCCAAATAAAGGAGCAATACTAGAACAATATGAAAGAACCATGCTGCCACTAAATTTTAGCAACTTTCTTGGATGCTTTCTGCACCATTTGGGTCTGCTTAATAAACGGTGAGAGATTTAAAATCTAGGTCATTTGGGGAAACTACTTCCTTCAAGAGTTTAACAATTACAGCTGAGGATGTTTCACTTATGATCTGCTACTGTTGCTCAAGCAGGCAGGTCTCTGTTTGGGGGTTTTTTGTACAGGCCACGCTGGGGTTAAAATGTTAAGCATGGTCAACCTAGAACTGAGTGAGATATTTTCAGTACTTTGACACAGACAGAAAAGCTACAGGAAGTAGAGAAAAAAAAATGCCATTTTTCTTGTTTTACAGCTTTAATGCTAAGCCTCCACATCCATGTTTTTTAGTGGCTTATTTCCTTCTTAAATGCCTGGTACTCCCAGAAAAGCTAGAAACAAGGGAAAAGGTATTTGTCCATAGTTTTTTGCCAAATGTATCTTGACACAAAATTGCGACAGCTTAAAGGCTAGTGACTGAAAAAATACACTGGTCCCTTCTGTGGGACTTTGGCTGTCATTTTCAAACAAAGGTCATTCCAAGCTGCACCAGGCAGCATAACCAGGCACACTTAGCTTGTCCAACCACCTCATAAGGGATTCATGTTCCACGAGGGAAAGGCTTTAGAAGGGGAACCAAACTGAACAGATTACCAGGTGTCCCAATAATAAAGCTTTGGAGCTAGCTAGAGATAAATATGTTAGAGACAAGTGCTAATACATTGGAGACTTTTGGGGATTGAGGGAAGGTTATGGCATTTCTAGTGACAAATAAGCACCTATATGTATGCTGAGTGGGTTGTGAAATAAACTGCATATACTGTGTCTGATACACAAACCACTATTCTGTTCCATTCCTTTTAAATTACATGTTTTTCAAAAAATTTAGATGCATAGAACCAGGAATTCAGACATTTCATGGTTCTGGAAAGAAATCATTGCCTTTACATAATTGGCTCGTTATCACAGCTGTTTTGTACAGTCCTAAAGGTGAAGAGACTACTCAGTACCCTTTCAGGTTTTATTTACTGCAAGCTATTTAGAGAGTACACATCTTGGGGTCTCTATGGTAAAAGGAAGTGTGTTTCACTATTAAAACAATAATAGATGCAAAAAAAAAGCCCTGGGAAATTACACAGTATTTAAGATATATATATATTTTTTAACTGTATCTTCTTATTATAGTTCATAGCTGAAATTACTTTAATTGTTATTGCAGCTGACCTGGCCAGTTTATTTTATATTTTGACATCAAGGGAAATGTGTTGTTTATTTATTCAGTGAATGAAGTTTTCATCCAATTAAAAAAAAATAAATCAAATGCAGACCTATTTTTCCCAGACCTTTCAGATGCTAAGTCATTGCATTTCTCCTGCAGAGAAATTTGTCTTTTAATTATCAGTGGGCACACGACACACAGGAGAGAGTTATGGTTTGTGCCCAAGGCTAATGCACTGGGAGTTGCCAGCACCATCAAGGGTATTCTCAGCCTTGCCACAAGCTGAAGTACTGGGACTGGCTTTTAGCTGTGGAATATAAACCAGGGCAAACACATTTTCTAAGTAATGAGAGCACCATAAGGAGCTACACCACCATCATGGTGATTACCATTGCCAGGTAATCTGATTTTGATTTGTTTCCTAAGTTTGTACGGTATTGCCGGTATAATTTCTGGTCCTGGCTTCCATTCTTCCAGTTTGCTGCTTCATTTTCCTTTAGATAGCAATCAAACAAATAGAAATTTATGGTAGTACTACAAATACCTGCATTTTTATTAACTTTACTGTTGTCATCAGCTCGTTGCCCATTATATCAGCTCAGGAGGCTGTCTCCTGCCAGATAAACAATGTTTCTGAATATCCAGTGTTACTGAGCTGTTGATTTCTCCATCCAGGACTTAATTTAAACAAGAATGGCTTGAATTTTTTTTCCATTTTTATTATACAGCTACATGTGTTTCAGATTTTAAGTCTTTCATTGTCATTTATTGCTTTTTGACTGTTTTTCTTGCTACAGTCAGGCAGACTTATTCTTAGATCATGAATGACCTCAGAAAAGTTAAAATCCTAATAATGCAGCTAGTGATTGTCAGGATTGTCCTATATGGCTTTTTTTTTTTTTAATTGTGTCCTATTTTTAATAGTTCTGAAGTGTGAACACTAACTGGGAAAGGTTGACTTTGCAGGTACCTGCAAAAGATAAATCTGAGGTATTTCATAAAGTGAGTGGCATGGACCCTTTATCTGGACAGTCCAGTGGTCAGGCAAACTGGCAAGGTACTGACAGTGGAGAAGAAATCCGTTGCATCCAAACTGTCTCTGGTAGTAACACAGGAATGCAAAATATTTTTTTCACTGTTTATACTTTTGTGGAATGACCTTAGCTCTAATTTGTGTAGACAGTAGAAATATGCATCCAAGCTCCAAAGTATCTTCTTTTCCTGTTAGCTTTTAAGATACTGTTGAGATCCAATTATTGAAAGATGCCTCTGCCCGAGTGAAGGTGAAGACAAGACCGTATCCCAAAGTCAAAAGTACGGATTTTATTTAACAGTATGTGTGAGGTAGAGAGATAGAAAGAAATAGAAAAGGGCAAGGAGGGAAGAGAGAGAGAGATCAAGCCACCACCCTTGGATCCAGTGGAGTCTTGGTGGTCCTTCTTCACCCCAGGCTTTTTGGTGCTGAGGGCTCAGAGTCATTTTTCTGGGGGTACCACTGATGTTACTCACAACAGCTTTACCTCCCATGAGTAGCCTGCCTGTTCTTACACTGCTTAGAGTCACTAAACTGCTTAATGCACACTACCTGGTAGATCAGTAGCAGTCAAAAGAATCCTGTAACTGTGGAACTTACTGCAGATGTATATGATATAACGTCTATTTTGCAGATCAAGCACTAGATTTATGATCCATGTTAAACATTGTGTAAACAGATATTTCTGTCTGGGATATCTGAGATTAAAATATGACTCTGCACCACACTTAAGCATCAGAAAAAGAGATAATTGACAAGATCTTTGATGGAACCCTAATAGAATAGTGTGCAATAGCCATGTATATGCTGAAATGAGAATCTGTGAAACAAGATGGTCTTTTTTTAGATTTCTATCAGTTGTTGGAAAACAATATTAAGTGATGTAATTATTCAGTTTACTGTAAATGCACTGAAGCCTTTATAAATTCTCTGCTCTTAGCTTAATACAAAGTTACTGTAAAATTATAAGCAGCAGATGTAATATACCATGGCATTCAAAATATTAAATATTTTCAGGGAAAGAAACTTCATGTTTTTTCAGTAGATTATTTCAGCAATACGACTATATCAACAAAGAAGCATTCTTGAAAAACAGTTTTGAGAAAATAGCAACTTAATTTTGCCAGCTGATTCTCCTGTTCAATCATATTGAAATGCAGTTTAAATCCTGTTGAAATGAAGTTTTGTCTGAAGTGTCTGTGGTGACTTTATAGAAAGAATGAAAATTGTTAACAGAGTGCTAGACTAGAAATCATTAAACTTAACTGTAACAGTAGCTCCAGGTGAGAATAGGAAAAACATATCATTACAAAGACATTGTCAAGTTTCTTATTCTTCTTAGTAACTCCTTCCATCACATACTGACAGATGTTGGCCTAATTATCTTTGGGAATGTCCACACAGGCTGCAGTGCAATATAGTTCATTTTGTCCACTATACAGCCTGTGTTTTCAGGTATGTATAGGTACTCTCCTGAATTCTTCCTCTTAACAGATCTGGTTTCATTGAATTTGTGGTGGCTGGTGCTTCAAGTTTTGTTTGTATACAAAATACTTAAAACTTTTGACTTCTCCCTTTGAAACAGTATCTGTGTGTTACAGTATTCATTAACACTGATTATGAACAAATCTCCAAAGGAATTTCAAGACTTGCTGATATGAAAGTGTCAAACAAAGCTGGTTTAAACTTAAAAACAGAGGGGTAATCATGAAATTTTAGACTCATTTAGGCTAGAAAAGGCCTTTACGATTTGATTGAGTCAAATCATCAACCCAGCACTGCCAAATCCACCATAAACAATGTCCCTAAGTGTCACATTCACACCTCATTTAAATACCTCATGAGATGGTGACTCAACCACTTCTCTGGATTGCCTGTTCCAGTGCTTGACAGCCCTTCCAGTGAAAATATATCTTTAAAGAAGGGGATTTTCTAAATACCAAAACTGCATCTGTGTTCACCAAGATTGGCTATGAAGATGACAAGAAACACCCTCTCTTATGATTTATGGGGTCATATCCAAGCTAAATTAATATCATATCAATTTAAACATTAATGAAAAGAGTAAAACGCCTATTCCTTTGGAAAGATTCCTATATGCTTGGATGTAGTTTACATCAGGGTCATTATGGAGAAGGGAAAACATCATCTCGGTGCCGAAATAAATATTTGGGTTTTTAGGGAGTTGTAAAATACAGACAAGAAAATATTGTACTTCAGATCTTAGAAATATGCTTGTGGAATCAAAAGACAGTTTTAATCTAAATGAAAAGGAAGCCTCTCACTAGTGTCTAACGTGCCTCAAAATACATCAATACTTACAAATGTTCACATCTAAATCGAGAGCATTTCATTACACCATCAACAGTGTGGAGGTAAATAGGTTATTGTTCTGGACAAGAGTTTGTCTTGGCATTAGTTTTATTTGCATCTAATAATGCTGAAAATCTTGTGAGACCTGCCAGGCTTTCTCAAAGCAAACAGCTGGGACAGTAAAGATTGCCAAACTCTTGAAGTCTGTCAGATTAGTTTCAGTAAATGTGGGGCACACGTTAGTAAAGAAAATTACACATATTTTTGAAAATTACTTTGAAGCTAAAAGGGAATTTACACTTTGATTTTCTTTAAGGTTCGGTGAAGCCTTGAACAGCTCTTTTTTCATCCAATTGTTTCTCTCTATGGTGATTATACTTGTGCTTTAAACTGCAATAGATGAGACTTCAAATATCTATTTTTGCCTCATATGTGTGGTCAATTTCTTCTCGATATTTATGTTTCTACATGTTTTATTGTAGGAGAAATTCCAGACATTTCAGTTAAGTCTTAAAATTTCTCCAGATGAAGGAGAGAGCCTTGATCAAAAGAAGAATGGTCTGATTGACAGGTCAGCTTCAGAATAAAGCCAAACCTGAAAAAGAAGCAACCCAGACTGTTTCCATGGCCAGGAGAATGAGCACTGAGAGACCATCCGACTTAATCAAACACCCAGGACAGACGAGCATTCCATCCCTTGAAAAGATAAGTGATTTTTCATTAAATATCACTGATTGCGCCCAGGTTGTGGTGCCAGAGGAAGTTTTTTTCACTGTTGCTGCTGCTGGGATACTGGAAAATCTACTTATCCTCATTGCTGTTGTTAGAAATAAGAATCTACACTTGCCCATGTACTTCTTCATTTGCAGTTTAGCCATTTCAGATATGTTAGGTAGCTTGTACAAAACTCTGGAGAACATCTTTATCATCCTGTGCAAAATGGGATACCTGACACGTCGCGGAGACTTTGAGAAAAAACTGGATGATGCTATGGATTCCATGTTCATCCTGTCTTTGCTGGGGTCTATTTTCAGCCTGCTAGCTATTGCAGCAGATAGGTACATCACTATCTTCTATGCTTTGCGGTACCACAATATCATGACGCTGAGGAGGGCCATGGTTATCCTGGCGATCATATGGGCATTCTGTGCCGGCAGCAGCATTGCCATTGCCCTCTTCTCCTATGAGGCAGCAACAGTCATACCCTTCACCATCCTGTTCCCTTTGATGATGTTTTTCATACTCTGCCTCTATGTCCACATGTTCCTCCTAGCTCGATCTCACGCCAAAAAGATCGCCTCACTGCCCAGCAGCACCGTCCATCACAGAACCAACATGAAAGGAGCGATTACGCTGACTATTTTTCTTGGTGTTTTCCTTTGCTGTTGGGCTCCCTTTGTTCTTCACATCCTCTTAGCAAAGTTTTGCCCACATAATCCTTACTGTGCCTGCTACATGTCCATTTTCCATGTGAATGGGACACTCATAATGTGCAATGCCATCATCAACCCTATGATTTTTGCATTCCGAAGCCCAGAATTGCGGAGTACATTTAAGAAGATGTTCTACTGTTCCAGGTCAAACTGCAACTGGTGAACATTTCATCATCTTCATCAAAAACCCTTCATCTTCATCAAAAATGAAAATTTTAGAAGGATTTATGGGTTGATGTGCAACATCAGTGTGCGGAGTTAAAAATACCAACAATTACACCCAAAGTAATACTATGCTTGTAGTATACTGCTAGTGATTTTTCAGAGGGTTACCAAAGAATGAATAACAAATAAGTAAGCACACAAATCTTTGTCAACCAGACCTCCAAACTAAGCTAAGTCTGCTGATAATTTTCATGCAAGGAAAAAAAACTATACAAATGTCTTAATTGTCTTTTGTCCTTTCAACAAAATCCAAACTAAAATCTGCATCATGTTCCATTACCCCAGATATGAGCCAATTCATTTTGTATCAATAATTTCAATTCAATGCATATACTACTTTAAAATTCTGTTGTTTAAATTGCAATGAAGTGAACATTTATTTCTAAACCACGTATTTGTATAAAAGTATATGGTTAAGTAGAAAACATGGACATGTAATTTTGCGGAAAAAGCGAACTCAAGACCCTTCTTTAACATCTAATCCCCTTAAAATCACGCAATTAGTGATGTCTTTCGGAGATCAAGCAACTTTTGGAGTGTAAGTCCAAAAGAATAGGATATTTTGATTTAAGAGCTATTTTTAGTCACTGAAGAGGTACTTCCAATATAAAGCTGTCGTTCCAGCAAAGACAGGTGTTAAATTTTAAAACATCTAAGCCAGGTCTAGACTAGCAAAGGGAATTGCTGAGTTTGTCAGTGCCAGTTCTCTGCAATAAAATAATAAGCTTCACAGATAGCAAAAGCACGTTGATTCAACCATGGCATGCTGCAACAAAGAATTCAAAAAACATAATACTAGAAATAAAATTCAAACACTTCCAAGGAAGTCAGCCACCTGGGTAAGAAAGCAACTAGCCAGTCTGGAAGGATGCTACAAAGCAGGTTGTAATCTAGAAACCCTTGTGAGACAATTTTGAATTGTTCCTTCCAAAATAATACAGAACTCACAAAACTTTAAGGCAGAATGGCTTTCAGTAGCAAAACATCCTGAAGCAGTCCAGAGCATATAGTGAGAAATTAACCTCACAATAATTCAAGGAAGTCATTCAGCTTCTCAGTGCCAGAGAGAAGCAGTAAGAGAATTTCAAGATTATGGAATATGAACAAACTATACAAATTCATGTTATCTTGGGTTGAATAAGGGACAATAAACCTGAAAGTCTCTATAGAACTATAAAAATCAATTAGAAAAGACATACTAAAATGAAAATTTTTCACACCTATGCATTTATTGCAAAAAAAAATGTTCATCTATAAAATGCAATTTTAGAAGGGAGCTCAGATAGAATCACAGACTTTATTTTAATAAGTTTTTTTTTTTCATATCCAGCAAAAAGCAGAATAAATGTGAAGCTGCACCGCAGGAAATTACTGTTAGAATTGGGGAGGGGGCGGGGGGGAGGAAGAAAAAAACATACAATATTAGAGAAAAGGCAAAACAAAACATGTACAGTACTGCAGTGCCCTGTGCTCACAAATTATGAACTTGAAAATGACAAAAAAAAATGGACAGAAAATTGTGATTAAGGCAGCCCTTATATTAACTCTGCAATGCATGAATTATCAGCCAAATGTACCTTCCCCCAAAACATTATTTCCCATCTGCTTCCCTAAAGCAGACATGGTTAAGACATGGTTAAGAAACCCTCCACCATGTTAGGTCACTGCATCCTGTAAGGAAGCCTACTCTAACTCAAACATGCAAAGACTCCATGTTCATAATGAGCTGTCTAAATGTAAATGATTCATACCATAAAACAATTCATACCTCATAACATCTGAAAAAGGAAAAATAACCGTTAAAGAAAACACCAAACATTTAGCCCCACCTCTGCACTTTGCTTTGCAATGGGCACCTGGGCTTCTACCTCCCCAAACAAAATCCGTCCTGTGGGCACACCTTTGATGGTGCTCCTCTGAGCCCTCCTTCAAGGGCAAACTATTCTCCAGTAACCCATCTGCCCACTCTTCCCCAAACTCTCTCACTGCCTTTCCTAGCAATATCCCCAAGCCTCCAGCCACCATTTATCTGCAAAACGCAGAGCAGATGCAGTTATGCAGGTTATGGACCAGTGAGAATTTTTTTTCCATCTAGCTTGTTAAAACAAGAAATCAACACCTAGGCAGTAAGATTTTGGTAGGTTTTATCCTACATTGTTTCCTTTGACTTTAAAATATTTCTGCAGTTACTGACATTGAATCTCAGATTGCCATGAGATTCAAGCACTATGTGGAATTGGTTCCTACCTCATCTTACCAGAAATGAAGTGCCTGTTCTCTGTAGCCTACCTGGACTTATCTGTGGATACACTCCAAATTAATACACACTCAAATTAATACACTTAAATTAATATCCCAAAACATCTGTTCCTGTCATGATGCCTGAGCAACACCCAAACTTACAGTTCAGGATTATGTCTTTAAATTGGTGTAGACACTTGATGGCTCTTACTGTTATACTCTGTGTCTAATGCACAGACAACCAGCAAGACTGGGAAAAGCCTGCAAGGCAGACAGGTTGCAAATTATGAAAACTGCTTATTTTTCTCAATTTTTGAGTTAGAGACAACAGGATTTGCCATGTTCTCTGTGTAAAATTGTAATAAATGATCCTGTGCATTTGCAATACAGCTGAAATCTGTGTCTACAATATTAAATCTCAAGTTGAGCCTGGGGGATATGTTAGGAGGTGATATAAAATTCAAAATACACATGAAAACTTTTTTTCATTTTGCACTAGTTATGATTAAATGAAGCATTCTTTTGAAAATATTTTCTTTCTGGGAAGAAAAGTCAGGAAGAATACAAAATATAGTTGAATAAAAAAGCTTCTAGAAATGTTTTAATTTTTCAGTGTGACTGTATTTCTTGCATGCTAGCAGATGGGTAAATCTCCACACATTATCTCCTAATTGGCTGTGAATTTGACTTGCATTTTAGTTGTCCAGTGTCCAAGCAAGTTTCTCTGTCTCACATAACTATGTCTCCATATATATCTGTATTGCTTTCTGAACAGATTCTTTATGCCAAGATTTTTGAAGCTTTCATTGTATCGTGCTGAAGTTACTATTGAAATTCTCCCCTGACATATTAACCTGTAAAAGTAAAGACTTTTCTCAGATTTTAAAACTTCCCTTCATCTGCCCAGCTTTAAATTTCAAATATTTAGGAGAAGAATTGTACTTTAGTTTTGGGAGAAAAAAAAAATTCGTTTTGAATTCTACCAGAAGCTAGTAAGCCTGAAAGGAACATCCAGTTCTTTGAAAACTACAGGCAATGCTACAATCAATGTTTCATTTGGAAGAGTCCATAGAACTTCACATGCCTGTGGCAACAAAACATTTCCCAGTCACTTTACTGCAAAACCAAAGAAGAAAAGCTCCTCCTCTCTTTTTGTTGTTTTGAACTGAACTGACCACATGGTCCAGTTGGACATTTGCATTGATATTTCAGCTGCAGTTGGCTGTACAGAACGGTCTCCAGGACAAAAAGACAGACTGCCCTGATGGACTCCAAAGGAGTCCCATGGCCCTTGCAGTGCCCTGACTCTGACCTGGTGTTTACAAGGTCAGGCAGTGAAAAGTCACTTTCACCGTGTCTAAAGCCTCTCAGGAGCCTCTGTGTTATCACATCGTGAGAGCATTCAGCCCTGCAGGAAGCCTTGGTGTCAGAATAACACCATGATGTATTAATGCAGCCTCTAAAACCAGCAAGGAATGTCTTCAGCCTCTTTAAAATCCCATCACGTAGGTTTTTCTGGGTAATTGTCCCTGACAATTTAAATTTGGTCTCAGGGTTTGGTGGCATTGAAAGTCTTGGGTAGATTTTTTCTAATTCAGAGCTATTTCCCGGTTCAGGGACTCCTGCAGCTATTAACTTTCAAAATTAATTATAATTATTATTATCCATCATTCTAAATATGCATTTGAGCTTTCACTTGAATTTTAAAGAGTGATCTACAGAGCTGCTTAATGCAGCGCTTCAGTCTCAGAGACCACAGTCTTACTTTTCCATTTACTTGAGAAATGAAACCACTGCCAAGTAATTTGGGTAATCATATCATCCCGTGTGACAGCTAAACCTGCCTTAACCGCCAGTCTGTGCAGTGGGGAAAAAAGAGAGGGAAAGAAGGGCTCCAGCCCAGTATGGAGCAGCCTGTGTTGGAGGGCAAGCCAAGAGGAACTGATGGAGGCCTCAGGGCTCTCATCTGCACTTTTCTTCCTCTCAGATCACAGCAGAGCCTTTGAAAGCAAGGAGATTTGGATAAAAGCCAGCTGCTCGCTCCTGGGTGAGCAGGCAGTGGAAAGAAGCACAGCCTCGCAAGTAAGTGCTGGCTGGTTAATAAGGGGCTCTGACTGGCAGTGTTTCCCATTAGAGGAGCTGGCACTAGGGGCAGTTAAAAGCCTGGTAACAGGCCCAGGGAAAAGGGCTGATGAAGAAAACTTTTTTTTTTTTTTTTTTAATAATGGTGTTAAATGAGCAAAATCAATTGATCAGCTTTTTTCTATACAGAGGGGTCTTTACTGAAGGCTTTTGCTGGGTGGCTCAGGAGTATCAGGAGCACAGGAAAGCTCATCACACGGAGGTGTCCCTGGGTTCTCAAGCTGGAAACGTTGCCAGCGAAGTCAGGATCGGGTTAGGAGAGACAAGGGCAGGGAAGAAAAGAGTAATTTCTAAGACTAGGTAGCACAGAATGGAAGTAAGCAGAAGAGAGAAAGAAACAGGTGGAGAGGATCTATTCATCTTGCCTTGCTGGAAGGAAGTGTGTAGAGCTGAGAGAAGTAGAAATGAAAGAAGTAACATTCATGGTCAGACAAACAGAAATTCTGAGATGAGTAAAAAGAGCAGAGCTATCCAGAACATGGCTTTTTCTCCTGATTTGCAATAACAACCAAAACTTAGTGCATCCATTTGATTTAGAGGTCAAAGATGCCTTGAAGTCTTGTTTTTTTGGATATGTGTCAATAAAGTGATACCATAACTCATGGAAGGAATTCAAAACAGGTCCTGAAGAATTTATAATGTAAACAGGGGTGATGGTTGTGCTTCATGGTTAATTATTAATTTATTTGTCATTTCCTTTCAAAAATGTTCCATTTCTTCCTTAAATCATCATCATAAAATTCGCTGTAATGATCCTGGTCCCTGTTAATGTATCATGTCTGGAGGTCAGTCATAATATAGTCAGATTAAGTGTGATGCTTCTGGTATTTCAAAAATAACCTGGTCATTTAAAATTTAAAACATATTGCAAAGTCATTTGAATTTTAGATGTTGGTGTTTCAAAAATATCTCATGCATTATATGCTTTACATCCACTCCATAACTAAGCACCTTACAGTAGACTTTCCTCAGCTGATTGTCCTTCCAGCAACTGAGGCATGAATGCAAAAGTTTGCTTTTACATGACTAAAATTACCTAATGTAATATCTGTACTTACATTTAGTAGTCTATTCAAATGTTTGTCTCCTTATATTTGAGACAGAAAGTTTGAATAAAAGGCAGAACAGTGAGAAAGGAGGGCTAAATAAACTGAAGGACTTTGGTAGAATTTGGTGCCTGAAACAGGAAGACCTACAGCTGTTTCTGTTTTCTTTACAAGCAAATGCACAAGCTCAGATGACCCTATGTATTACACTAAGCCTGTAATGGAGACTTTCTCCCCTAAAGAAGAGAGATAAGTTTATTAAATCATCTCATATTCCCTGCAGCCAGCTTTGAAGAAGCACAATCTTTCAGTTCAAGGGTTTGGAAAATGTTCTCCTGAGACAACGTGATAGGAAATGAGGGGGAAGAAAAAGCCCTTCTGAATTAAGTTAGTCTGCTCCTCCAGCCTTTCTGGATATATTAATGAAAAAGCCTTCCCTCTAAGGAATATGCCATACCAACTGGCAATGTTTTGAAACAAATACCTGAAATAAGAGCCAGAAATAGCATTTGGCAGTTCAAAAATGCATCTGTTCTCTTAATAATACTTTCATATCAGTGTTTTTGGGTCACAGATGAAGCAATATGAAAATGAAAGTGCTTTTACTTCAGACTAGTTTTACTCACACTGATTTCAAGCTGAGGCACACTTTTTGTTCATTGGTGAATCTCTTCCAAAAAACATATTTGCTCAGGTCTGCTGTGTGGTTCATGGAAAGGTATCCTTGGCCTGGTTTGCGCACCTGACCAGTTACCAGTTTCTCCACAACAGACTGAAATGCAGATTGCCTTGTCTGTGAGTTTATGTCCCCAGGACATAGCATTAATAAACAGCAGTGGGGAGAAGAGGCTTTTTCCATAAAAGAGAAATATGATGCACCTGCAGCACACTGGGTGCCAGTCCCTCCAGGTTCTGAGAGGGAACATTGGTAGGAGAAGCCAGACTCTTTAAGTGCACAGACCTCTGCAGCAAAGCACGGCAGCCAGAGCCATAGGGTGGGTGACACAGAGTAAAGGAGTTGTCAGCAAATGTAGCCTTAAGAGGGAAAAAAGGCAAAGAAACCAACTACATCATTTTAGTACTGCTTTCTAGCAAGAGTAGAAATAGTGTCAGTTATTAAGAGAAAAATGACAACCACCACTGAACCCAGGATACTGTGGGTTGCAAGAAGTTGGCACAACAGACAAGAAATAAGAAATGAGAACGGACTAATGAAAGAATATTCTGAACTAAGTTTAAAACAGTATATAATTGGTAAAAAAGGAATTTAATTCTAACAAACCTGCTTCAAACCTAGCAACATATCTGCTTCAAACCTGTGAACAACCTGAAGTGCACTCTGATTTTTGAAATGTTTGGCTTTTGAAGGATATTCTATCTGTTGTTGCCTGCATTAACTGGAATCCCTCTTATCCATCAATAGTAGAGATATTTTGCTGTATTTAAAATCGCTTTTTTAAAAATCATACTGTGCACTTTCAAGACCTATTCTTTGCTGCTAAATCTTCTACACCTTTTGTCATGACCCACTCATCCCTTTTTTTAACTGGTTGCAAGAGGAAATTTTAAAGTTGTTCTCCTAGGCCAGTAATCTCAGCGTACGTTCTTGAATGACAATACCTAAATTTATTACAATAATATAAGTTGGAGTCTAGGTCCTCTGATTAAGTAATCAACACATTGAAAAGTGGGAAGGACCTGCTGTGACCTCCACCTGCTGTGGAGGAAGTGTTTTGTAACGGGTAGGAGTTCCCTCATGCTTTTCTCCAAAAAAGCCAAAGTGGGCCAGACAAATAGAGTCTGAGCTGCATTACAGGAAAAGCTGCAAAACATTTCATCCCACCCTGATCACTGTACCTAAAGGATCCCAAGAGCTAGGACGTCTTTGCTGTCAGCACACACACACCTCCACACACATCAGGAGGTCTCTGCAGCTGAAAAAAAAATTGTTCTTAAAAAGAATTAGTACATTAAATTAAAGGACAAAATCATTTTTAGCTGGCCAAAAGAAGACTGTATCTGGAAACAGAGGCCAGAATGCAGCCATCTTCTGTTTCTGAGGAGGAGGTTAAGGAAAGAGAAGGTAAGGAACAGGCTGGTGATATTCCAGGGATGGAAGAAAACAATTGTGTTGAAATCCAAACATGGTTTATACTGCAAGAAAGAAGTTAAAGGTAGAAAAACCATGCCTACAATAAGCAGTGAATTAATTAGTTTTAGTACTTAGTGGTGTAGACTGAACTCTGGGTGGGTTTTTATGGGATTTTGGCCCCTGTTTATA
The DNA here is from genome assembly GCA_013399915.1 of Illadopsis cleaveri. NCBI lineage: Eukaryota > Metazoa > Chordata > Aves > Passeriformes > Timaliidae > Illadopsis > Illadopsis cleaveri. The sequence continues at coordinate 157,082 of VXBB01003820.1, forward strand.
TCACAGGAGCTTGACTCTTCTTTTTATCAAAGATACACAACAAGAGCAGTGGATTTACTGTGTGGAATTTAGCAGCCTATACAGTAGCTTCCCTAAGGAATAGCAGCATCTCTTCAGGAGAAAACTGCTGTAGCAAAGTGTAATGGTGAGAGTAAATGGCAGATATTTGAAATACACTTTCAAATATACACTTCCATGGGAGCAAATTACCCATAATATATGGGTAATATATTCAGCCAGCATTGCTTCCTCTCCATTCCCTGGTGACTTCTTGCTGCCTGCATTTCAAATGTATGTGCACATGCTCAAAGCTTAGATCAAGATTCAGTGTGTCCTCAGCTGTCTTAAAATAAATTTGTGTATTATCTTTGGCATCTTTTATAGACAATTTGACAAGTTACCAAAACCACAATTACATATACTTGAAACACAATTGTACCCACCCCCAAGGCTAAGCAGGCAGCAGCAAACAACAGGGAGAAGAAATGCAAGCAGATCCTTTTTTAAGACATGAGAAACAATGAATTAACAACCCATGAGGACAAGAGAAACAACTGACAAGGGACTGCATGTCTTTCATGCTGAGGCACAGCTTGCTTAAAATCTCTCCTTAGTTTTTCAGCCCATGACCTTTGGATCTGTATACAGATGCCTGTTGTACAGTACCCTTTTGTTCTAGGAAAAATGTCTTTCCCAACTATAGTTCTCAGCTGGTTGCACAAGTTTCCTAATAAAGAAATGAGCTATTACACCAGTATGGCTTTAGGTCCCTTAGAAAGGTCACAAATGTCTGTGCTGCTGTAGGGGAAATTGGAAGAGGCAGAGGAACACATGCCCGTGAAGGATCTGATCTAAACAGTCTCTCAACAGAGGTTGTTACAGAAACCAGTCCTCTTGCCTTCATTTACAGGGGTGAGCTCTACATACCCTGAAACCACAAAAAAGAAATCATAGGTGACACCTTGACATTTAAATAATCACCTCACAATTTTGTGTCCGCTAGACTGACTGAGTTCTCAAACCACATATTCTTAGCTGCCAGCACTCTCTGCATATCTCTGACAAGGGATGAAGTTCCATACAGCTGTTTGTACATGTGGAAAAAATAGGAAGATTAATGATAGCCATCTAAAAAAATTTATCGGGAGGTTCAGATGTGTTTGATGAGCTGTCAGAATTTAGATCACCGACATGTATCACTTGTCAGATGAATAAAGGAAAGGATAGATAGAAGAGCGACAGACAGACACCAGATAGATAGATAGATAGATAGATAGATAGTTAGATAGTGTTCCATCATTATTAAGCTATTTTTGCCCCTTCAGCAGCAAAGCTGACCACTCAGTAAAGCAGTAAAAAAGCCTCAGAGACAAAAGCTGAGAGGTAAGAAAAAATAGGGACAGTGGTTATAAGGGAATTAAAAACTTCACATCCTTGTAGGGACAAAAGAAGCAGAAATAGTGTTGCTATCTACAGCACTGGTGAGGTTCAAGACCTTAATGATGAAGGAAACCACTAAAAAAATCTAAAGAATTAATGATTCAAATACAAGAGTGAGGGGGAAGAGGCAGAATCTCCTTACAATTATAGCTACAGCTTTTATTACAGGGAATGTAATGTATTATTATAATAATGGATGCAGTTTTCATGTTAGGGCCAACGACTGTATTGCAGTCCAAGGAAAGGTCCAAAATTTCTCAAAATGAAGGCATAAAGCTATGTCTGATATGTTATGCTTCATTTTGGAACAGTATTTTATTTTCCAGAATGCAAGGGGCTTGCTACTTCTGTTCATCACTTTTACAGATAGGTGTTTCACAATCTCTTGCTGCAGCCATTGGTTTTGAAAACATGACATTTTGAAGTTCAAGGTAGAGCACAGAATAATTTTATGCACTCAGACATGACAGCACTTGATTTAAAGCCAATGAAATGATTACTGAAAGAAATCCCCAGCATATTTTGCAGACTGGTCATTACTTTGTCTGGCCTCTGAAAGTGCCACTGGTCAAAAATTTGTATCTCTTACAGAAGAAAAATCAAACAATTACAGTAATTAACCGAGGAACAAAAATGGAATCTCTATCAAAGACTGTAATATATTCCCTTCTAGAAGACACATCCCAGTCTGATTTATTAACAGATGTGTCACACTGCCAGAAGATGAAGTAGTTTTTCTTTATCTTTCATTGAAAGTCTTATTACATCTACATAAATCAAAGGCTATCAGAAAACAATAAGTTCTTCACTTCCTTTCTGCTATGTTGATTAAAGTAAAAAGCTATTTCTCTTCCTAGTCATGTCAGACTGAATCTAAGTGCTTACAACATCATTATCACCATGGCAGCTATATTCATAGTGTTCTTCATAGCCTTCCCAGGCACTGTAACTGCTGTTTTGACAAATCTTGTATTAAAAATTAAAATTGCTCAAGAAGCTCTTCATAGATTAATTTTCTTGTGTACAAATTTACCTTTTCCCCAGATAATTAAAATACTGTTCTCCAAGGAAACTACTTTTCTTTCAAAAACCTTCTATTGATTTTATTTGTAAAAGCTGACAGCAAAAATAAAATATTTCAAACAGAAACATTCCAAAATTGGTTGTTTGGGGTTATTTTTTCACAAAGTAGAAAATTGTAAATGCTACTTGAGATGATAAATGGAACAAGGACATTTTGATAATGTGAAGGCAGATATCTTAGGGACAAAGATTGGTAACCACAGTCCTCTTCATCTCTAGCAGTTGCATAATTAAAGATTTTGAAAGAGAGTAGAAAAAACAAACCTAATAGTGCTGCCAAAAAAAAAAAAGTTACTAAATTTGCAGAAAGCCAGAGTGAATAGTTACTAATTAGTCCCTTACCCAGCCAGAGATAAATATCTGTTTTTCAGGGAAGCATGTTTCAACTTTTTTTTATTTTTACCACTACTACTATTATTATTATTATTATTATTATTATTATTATTATTATTATTATTACAGTGAGTAATTGAGGATTCACAGACAGAGTGTGTTTGTAGAAAATGGAATAAATACATGCAGTGAGCTTCAGAGAGATGATGGCAAAGGGAAATAGTAAGCAGGCAGCTGGGAATATTGTGTGTCTTACCCTGGAAGAATGTTTGGCATGGTATCTTGCTGCTGGCTTATGACCAGCTTTCTCATTAGAGTCGTCTTTTTCAGTCATAACAGCAGTAAGATGATATTGTGTTTTCAGGTCTGTGTTTGCTTTCACATTTCTTCCCACTCCTAATGATCTCAAGGAGACACATTCTTTTGGCAGAAGTGGGATTCCAGTGTATAGGCCTATGCTTCCACTTCAGCAAACACACCAGCTCTGCTGCTTGAAGTCAGTCTTGAGTCACTGGAAAACTGCACTTAAAGACCTGGGAACTCCAACCCAAGCAGACACTACTTCCCAACCAATACATATTCCACTTCCTCTTTCTTGTGTGTTACTAGTGGGATCTTATCCCAGCTGGTGTCACGAGGGTAAAACCATGCTTCCTCACCTTCCCAAACAATTGTGCAACAGGAGACAGGGAGATGTTTCCTGCCAAGAGAGAGACGTCTCCATCTGAGCAGACTCCCTAATACAGCAAGAGTGTTTCCATATGAGCCCACTCTTTCTTGTACAGTAATGCACTGTATCATAACTTCTTGTGATATTTGTACTTCCTGGTTTGAATCTTCTAGACAAGTGACTTACAGGGGGTAATCTTGCAGTGCTCTCTAGATTGCAAGGAATTCACACGGCCAGCATGTGTCTGTGCAGTAGCTGCCCACATGCTCTCAAACATAGCATGAAATCAGCCACAGACACATGTCCACTCAGTCTGCTTTTCCATACTCCAATTGAGAGCTAGTTTTAGGTAGCACCTCAGCACATAAAACCACATAAAACCACCATTCCTTGCCTACAACACGTGGTCCACACGTGAAAAAGGTTATAGCACTCTCCCACCCACAACAATAAGGAAGAAAAGAGCATGCTGGGATAGAAGCATGCTGTCTAAGAAATGCAGACTTTCTTCCCCAAGTTGCCATCTACCAGTGCCTTACTATATAATTTCCAAGTGTCACATCATTGAGGGATCCATCATGTTTCCCTCCAGATCTAACAGCTTTAAGCTTCTAAAAGATGTTCATCATTAATTCCGTGCTCTTTTAAACTGTTTTTGCACTACTTTAAAATCGAGGTGTCTGTCAAGGTGTGATGTGGATTCAGGAAAAGAATCCTAATGCTGTCTCTCCTGAGACTGGTGTAAAAGGGAACACAAAAAACCTTCTTTCATCTGCAGCAACAGTCTCACTCCACTCAAAATTTTCATTTTCCCCAATCAAGGTAATATATGTCAGTATATTAATATATGTCAGTATATTATTATATATATGTCAGTATATTACCTGCTGTTGGATTCTGCCACAGATGACCTCAGACAACCCTGACCATGTAAGATGAGCTTTTGGTGATTTTCCTTCACTGGCAGATTTAGGATCCAGGAAGGAAGGAAGGAAGGAAGGAAGGAAGTTAGTTAGTTTCAAGAAAAAATCTAAAATGGTGGCATTCACAAGTGGACAATAAGCACAGTGTTCTAAATTCAGACTGGCAAGAGAGTCAGGGCTGTGCTGCCAGTAGCCTGATAGCAGCTGTGGATAAACTCCTGAAACTACGTGGTTCAATGACTCTAACAAGACCAAGAGGACCTAGAAAAAATCTCCAATTTCCTCCATATAGGAGAAACCATGAACAGGAGCCTGAAATTGATGAAGGAGGGTTGGTAACAACCGCCATTGCTCTGCAGCCAGCAGTGGTACAAACGAGAATGATCCAGGAACTGCATACTCAAATAGTATAGAAAAACACAACTGAAGAGCTACCATGCTGTAGCAGTAAAATAGCCAGGAAAGAACAAAATCATTTTTTATAGATGAGCTAATAACTTTTAAATTCCTCTAGTTCCCCTCAGCTGTCAATAGGTTTCACAAAAACACTTCATCAACAAAATCCACCGTAAAGAAATTTGATAAAGAACTTGGCAAGGACAGCACATGTTGCAAAAGAGAAGAAAGTGGAAAAATATATCAGTCTGTCTGCATGTGCTGGGATCCTAGCAGATGCTATGTAAGACAGATTTCTTAATAAAGAGAGAGCTTCATTTTAAAAATATGAATAATACTGAAGTTGTAAGTATATAATGTTCATTGACCTCATCATTAAAAAGGAGAGAAAACAGAAAAGGGGTCTAGTTCATTTATGATGGCCCCACTATCCTTCCATGACTTCTGTCATCCTGGTCAACCCATTACTTTCTCTATCTGTCCCTAAACTTCTTGAATCATCTTTGACAACTTCACCTTTCATCCCAGGGCTTTCAGTCACTTGAATTGCTCAAGCAGATCAAAACTACTTGAAGGAAATTTTCTCCTTTTCTTTCAGCTTTTGCAAGAATGCTAAATAGGAATGGACTCCAGTGTCATGCCTTCAAAAAGCTTGGGTCATTTGTGACGTGTGAAATGCCTCTGTCACTGTTTTAGTCATGTTTCAGTGAAGTTGTATTCAGCTTTTTATCTACTTATTTCTGCACCTGTATAATCCCTCACCTCCAGCTGCACAGCTGTGTCCGTCCCTGAGCTGCTTTCCGGCTAGCTCTGCTTCGGGATGGTGCACAATGAATGTCCTGTGGGTTTGCTCTGATCTCAGCCTGGCAGCGTGGTCTGAGGCCTTGGAAGAATGGGCAGACTCCGGCGTGGGTTAGCAGATGTTTATTCTTTGGAGATCCACGGTGGGAGCTGAAGGGAGGCAGGAGTGGCAGCGGGCGAGGCAGGCAAGGGCAGGAACAGGAGCAGCAAGAGCGAGACTGGGCCTTTGTCACCCCTTTAAGTACCCTTCAGGAGTACGCTGGGCAGAGGGTAACTTTTGGACCACTCTCTGGGATGGGGGGGTGGCTTTAGACTTGGGTGCTTAACAAGACAAAGGGTGTGGGTGGGCACCTGAGCATTTGGGCAAATAGGTGAACATCACCTTTCAGACCTATCAGGGTGATTGGCAAGGCATGGGTTTCAGGGAAAACCACCGGGGAGTGGGATAGGGGGGTAGGGGGGAATATACCATTACAGACAAATAAACAAGAAACATATACAAAATTGAAAAACCCTAATCATGCACTGCAACACACAACCAAGGCTTTGAGAGGGGCAGAAACTCTTCTTTTGGCTCAGAATGCCACAAAGAGCTAGAGAATTTGGCAGAGTTTTGCAGAGACATGCTCTCAGCACCCTGCAATAATTAGACCTGCAGCAGCATAATTTGCCTTAGGAAATTGTTCTTCCACAGAGTTTTGCTTGGAATAAAATCTTCAGAGGATCATAGTGACATCTGCAGCTCATGCACCACAGGTGTCTAAGAAGAAGAGCAAGGCTTTTGCTTCTATGAAACATTCTTTCATCTCTGCTTGTTATATGTGAGTTCAGTCCTGTTCTCTTCTAATTAGCCAGTTGTTGTGGGTGAACCACAGGTGGCAGCTCAGCCCCACACAACTCACTCACTCCTCTAGAGTAGTATGGGGCAGAGACTGGAAAGGTAAAAGTATGACAAGTTGTGGGTTGAGATACAGAGAGTTTAATAGATAAAATGAATATTGGACACACAAGCAAAGCAAAACAAGGAATTCAATTACCACTCTCCATGAGCAGGGAGGTGTTCAGCCTTCCAATCCCCAGGAAAGCAGGACACTATCACACCAGTGGCTTTTGAAAGAGCATGTCTCTGAATATTTGTCCCTTTGTCCTTCTTTCATTGAATACTTTTATCACTGAGCATGACACCATATGATGTGCAATGTCCCGTTGGCCAGGCGGAGTCAGCTGTTCCTCCTGTGTCCTCTCACAGCTTCTCTTGCACCCTCAGCCTCCTTACAACATGAGGAGCTCAAAAGGCCTTGCTGCTGTGTAAGCACTGATCAGCAAACTAAAACATCACTTTGCTGTCAACAATGTTTTCGTCACCAATCCAAAACACAGAACCATACAAACCACTGTGAAGAAAACTGACACAACCAAAACCTGTACCTCAGTGTGAAGAAATTATATTTGTTTCTGCTGTAAAAAGTATGATCAATTAAAACAAACTAACTAACTAACTAACTAACTTAGTAGAAACTATCAGTAAACTTTAAAGGAGAAAATAAAAGTCGTACCAGTAGGATCCTTAGTGTCATAAAATACCTAAGCTACCTTGAAGGAAGAGAAAATGTGGGAAAATATGTCATTAACTTTCCATTCAGATTATGGCTTCCTCATTGCTTTTCAAGATGGAACTTCAAATTCTAAGTCATTTATGGATTTTTCACATATATTTTTAGTAGATACTGTACTACTGTAGAATACAACTGTACTAGTTACCAAGTACAGCAGTAAATTATGTTAAAACAGATCCAGAAACTGGAAGAAATAAGACTGGTTCATCCTCTTTTTGCAGAAGGAGAGGTTAGAGCTTTTGGAGGTTTATACTATGTGTTTATTCTTCCTTTACACAAAAAAATTGTGGTTACAAATGGATGCTTTCTCGTGAATGCAATAACAGTGAGAGCAAAAATGTTATATTGTTTATATGGAACATGCTTGCTCACTTCTGGTTTACAAAGGCAACTCTTAGCTGAAGTGAACTTGCACAAAACCTCATTAAGTGAAAGTGGAGAAGCAGGATGTATATTCCTGTTTTTACTCACAGTACTGTATCTTGTATTCAGCTGGGACATTGGGAACCATCAAGGACATGTACTTCCTCACTTGTCAAATGGAAAAAGCTGTGGTTTCTGTGTCAAGAGAGTCAACTGCTCCTACAGAAATAAATGGTACAATCATTTTCCTGTGACCATTTAGAGAATTGATGTTAATACAGTTCAAGCAATCTACAGGACCAATATTGGAACAAAATGTATTTTTGCACATTTGGGTTAGGATACATGGGCAGAAGTCCACCACTTTAATCTAGTTTAGCAGATATTCTTATAGCTGTCTAAAGTCTAACCACGTCCCACTGCAGCCACATTCCTTTTCAAAGTTGCCATTTGTAGGAAATTATCTCATCCTCTTGAGAGTTATTTAACAGGTATTAGCTGCTCACTGAAGCAGAACTATACAAAAGAAATTACAGGTTTCGAGTTTTCACCCTGTTTTCAGTCTTTAAAGACTGATCACTATTGCATAATCCACCTCTCCAGAAAAGTCTCCTAGCTCCCTGCTCTGTAGCAACAAAGCAGGGAAATATCAAATGATACCATATTTCAACTGATGTAAAAGCAGATAGCAAAATGATAAGCCTGAATGAATCCACATATTTTAAATCCACTCTTTTAGAGCCAAAAAGTCTCAGTGTAATTAAAATATTAAATCTTAACTGGCTTGTCATTATTGATTTTTCTGAGAAAAAGATAACGTAGGATGATACACCTTCAGAGGGAACATCCTTTTAAAAGCATTTTCAGTGAAACAGAACTTGCACCATTTATGCTCCTACAGAAGAGATGACTTACATACACACAGAGAACCTCCTGTATCTTCAGAAGGTTCATATATATAACTTTCAAGGTATAAGATAATCACTGGATGGAAATGTTTTGTTCCTGATAACTATAGAAGAAAATAATTAAACATGGAAATGCAAGCCTCTGTGTCTGACATTTTTATTGTAAATTCAATTGCTTATTGAGAATCCAGTTGCTTATGGAAAATCCAGAGTTCAAGTCTGTAAGAAGAGGAGATCCACAGTGTCTTTCTCTTTTCGCAGCTATTGTTCAGATGTTTCTGTGAATGTTATGAGATAAATAGAGCTTCTAATTATAAAAGTGTTTATCAAAAAATACAGAAAGGGACTTTTTACAAGAGTATATGGTCACAGGACAATGGGGAATGGCTTCAAACTGAAAGATAGTGGGTATAGATTTTATATTAGGAAGAAGTTCTTTACTGTGAGGGTGGTGAGGCACTGGAAGAGGTTCCCGAGAGAAGCTGGGGCTGCCTCATCGCTGGAGGTGTTCCAGGCCAGGTTGTAGAGGGCTTTGAGCTTGAGCAACCTGGTCTGGTGGGAAATGTCCCTGCTCATGGCAGGGCAGTTGGAACTAGATGGTCTTGAAGATTTCTTCCAGTCTGTACCATTTTGCAATTTTATGATCCTGCTTCAATGAGGAATGCACCATGATCCAGTTGCAGACAAATGCTGCAATCTGGGAGGAAAATTCTTCAGAGTTAATAAGGAAATAGCAGCAGGTACTTCTTGGGAATTCTTCCCTTTCTATCAAATCTATTCTGCCCACACTGTTATTGAAACATCTGCAACTGACTCTAAGGGTTTCAGAAGCAAACCTGGGTTACAAAAATAAGATCAGCTTAAGTACATTACCAGAGGTGAAAAAATTCGTAGCACGATGCAAGTCCAGTTTCCAAGCCAATTAGACACTTGGTGCTGAATGGATAAAGAGGAGCGATGGGATAAAGTGTTCTTGAGCTGTTGCTGGGTTGTAAGTGGGCAAAACTGTTTCCCATAGTTTCTCACACTAAGAGGGAGCAGCACTTTCCATTTCCCTCACGCAGGCGAGAAGAGAAATGCATGACTATGAGATGACTGGAACAATGAATTAAAATTCACTCCTTTTTTTGCTTTTGGCTTCTTGCAGTTGTGTAAGCTCTTTTATTCCCCTCATAGACAGGCGGCAAGTTTCAGTCTGTGTCACAAAGAAGGAGAAAAATCCTGCCTCATATACAACTGGCCCACAAGTTGTTGAACTAAGAATGACATGCAATGTGAAGTATCCCTCAGCACGATTCAAATAGTCCATCTCTTCACCTCTCCATTCATTTAAAAAGCCCATTGTATTCCAGGAAATCTGTTGTTAGACTAAGAATGGGTATTTAGAGATATTTTATGTTTAATGGCATTCTACTGCTGAGACAGTCTTTGGGAAATTCATACCCTGTGTTTACTGCATTTTCACTCACTTTTAGTTTGAGAAAAAAAGGCTGAGGCATAATGGATTTTTTCATTAAATCATTTTCTTTTAAGTCCATTAAGATTAAAAAAACCCTAAACTTTAATCAGTATAATTCAAGACTATAGTAAGAATTTTAAAGAAACAATCATTCAAGGGAAGAATATCTCCAGAGTCCCAGTAATGACTGCCTTTTATTTTGTCACTTAATGATAGGTTATCATAGATTATATAAAAGTGTATGAAAAATGAAGGTCAGCATAATACCATTCATATAACTGGCAATTAAAAATTTAGAGTTCTCCCTGTCTTTCATCTTGTGTAGAAGAAAACAAAAATGTACTACCAGAGAACATCTGAAGCATGCATCTTCCTTCTAAATACCCTGCCTGCTGCATAAGGACTCATGATACTAATTTATACATTTTCCAATCGATTTCTTAATCACAGTCTTTGTATCTCACCACCCCTCACTGCTCCTTCCCTATGCCAAAGCCACAAAAAAATCAAGGAGTTGGTAACTCCTAATGGCCTGCAATCTCTGCTCTGCAGACAGAGAATATGGCAAAACAGTTCGGATTGGGAGATCCCAAATGCATTTTTTATATGGACCTCAAACAAATTTTAAGTGGATCCACTGAAGAAGAAGATCTAAATAAACAGAAATTTGCATTGTGCAAGCACTAGCATTAAAGGGACTTGTTTGAAAATAATTTTTAAGCTACTAGATTATGGGGCTACTAAAACAATATCCAGGCATCACAGATGTTAAACAGGAATTTCTGCTTAAACCAAGTTAAATTTTAAGCATACACTTGCAAACTTCAGAACTGCTCTAGAATCCATAGTCAAATCCTTATTTCTAAATTTATCCCAAATAAATTCTTTCACTTTATTCAGGAATTATTCTTTCATTTATTTTTTACAAAATTTTTTAAACTGGTTTTCATCCTGATGGTTGAACAGTTGTTTGAAATGGCATCCCTTCACTTGCGGGAATTAAAACAGGAACATTGGTGGATATGAAGGCGATTTTTATTATTCCATTGCATTTTACCTCCTTCAGGTTTTTTAATTCCTTGCTACCTTTATTAAATATTTTGAAAACAAAATACACAAATAGATATGGATGATTAGAGGTGCAGTGACAATAATTAGTGCAAAATAAGACTAAATAAGGTTGATTCAAATAAGGGTAAACAATTACAGGAAATTAAATTATTAATAAAATTGGTCAGGTCACTGCTAGACCTGGAAAAATTAATTTTAGCGTATATCATTCCATGAGCTTAATTCTTCTTTCTGTTTTTGTTGGGGGTTTAATCAAATAATTTTTTCCATCATTGTTTCTTAGTTCAAGCAGAATTTTGTACAAAGCTGCTTCACAATTCAGGCTGGTCATTTGTACTGTGATTTCTGAGTGAATCATAGTGTTAAATTTCATCCATTTCTTATGCTCTGGTCTTAACCTGAACTCATGAAATCTTCTATCATGAACCTTCACATTTATAAATGTAGGAAGATTTCCTTTGTACCGTATTTATTTACCCCTTAAGAAGGACAGAGTTATCATAGCTCACTTTCTTTCTTGGGAAAGAGATCTGAATATCTGCTAAATTTTTATTAAACTTATTTCAAAATTTTAAGACCAGAATGGATTAAAACAATCCACCAGCCTGACTTTCATAGTAAAGGCCATAAAAATCTCATCCTGTGATTTCTGCACCAAGGTGAATGGTGTATTAATTCCTCATTATTAACAGTGCATTTTCACAAGTTATTCTCACTACTATTTTCACAGCCTCTCAATTTATTATTTTAATGTAATAATGACACCAAACATGAAAAGATACATTTCCAAATGTCTGGAAAAAAATTGTTCCATTGATAGTGCCAGCATAGTCCTTTTACTTGTGTTTTCTTGCTTTATTCTAGCTCCAATACAAAGCATGCACAGTGTATGGAGAAGTGAGAAAGATTAATGACCCTTTGCAAGAACAAATTGCATGATGAGTCATATCTTTAGGCACTTGAATTTGTCAAGTACAGAACAGAAGACAATGATCCTGCTGAGCAATTTACTCAGGGTTCATCTACCTCTTGCATTGGGCCACAATGCAGAGATCTTTAAAGAAGCTCTAGGCAAGCTGGTGCCAAGTCTATGGGAAGCACAACATTGCTGGCACTGTCATCAGATGGCTCTTACACCCAAAGACAACACCAAATTTTAGGTGGCTAAATGACCTGGGGCCCTCAAGTCAGTCCATGTGCTATATTTTCCTTTATTCTGCTGGGATATGGGGTGTAGGAGCAAGATCTCTGGCATGGTTCCCCTGCCGTCATCAAGTATGCAGCCCTGCAGATTTCAGAAATACAGTGTGCAGTCATGAAGAGCAGAATTTGTTCTTATGAATTTGCTCAAACTGGTGACTAAATCAAGAACACTTCCATAAAGCTAATGAACAGTGGGTGCCTGTCAATTACAAGTCTTTTCAAAGGAAAACCTGCAAACTGAAGAAACGCCCTCAAATCCTCTAACTGTAGGTAGACTAAGGGGATTTTAGATCAAGTGCCTATGTATAAGGTGAGTAATCAAAGACAGCAGCCCTAGGAAAACAAGTACTTCAAAAAATTTTGCTTGTTTTCATTCACCACTGATTGTTTCTTTCCCATAGGATGAATCCATTTCAATTCTAGTCTGTTTCTACAATGTAGAGGAATGTGTTGCTGCAGGAGGCGCAAGCAGTGCTTGTTATGAGCTGCTATCAAAGTCCATGGTTACTTAAGGAACAGGTTCTCAGTTAACCCATAATACTACTAGTCTGTACATCTACGGATCAGTAGAGTGGTGAAAGAGTAAAACTGAAAAAAAATAATTACCCTGAGATTAGGTGAATTGTTTAGGGCATGGTGCTAACAACACCAAGGTTGTGGGTCCAATCCCCATTTACCTAATAGCTGGACTCCATGATCCTTGTGGGTCCCTTCCAACTCAGAATATTCTGTGAATCTGTGAATTGCAGCTGCTTCATCTGCAGCACAAGCAGAGGAACACTGGTAGAGCGTCACAGAAAGCTAAGCAGCAATAGCCCTAATGCCCCAAACAAACTTGGAGTCAAATATGCCTTAGTAAAGAAATAGAAAAGATTTTTAAGTGAATTCTACCCTATACAAGAAGAACAATTTCTGTAGAGTAAAAGTCACCTTCATTGATTTTGTAAACAACTCAAGTTGTAGCAAAATATTAGCTTAAAACTGTGGATGTCATTAACAAATCTATGTCTAATTTCCAAATATTTTTCCATTTCAAAGGTAAGAAACAGCATTTCTTATTCTAACTCTCCTCCTTTACAGAGAATTTTCAAATTCTCCCAGGAAATAACAGGGAGAATTTGACACAAGTTTCTGTCTTTGCCTTATCTGTGGTTTTGCCAAGGCATTTGCACTACAAATAATGTTTCAGGACTACCATCATCTCTTTAAAGTCCTTGACTACAGTCTGAGCATGTCTCCTTCTGGAACTACTCAGCCCCACATTACAGGCCAAAACTAAAAGCAAATGGATGTAAACATTCAAATTACAGTATCTGGTAACAATTATTAAGTATAAGAATCAGTAGTTTGTCAAGTTGAACTATGTTGGTCACTTCAGGCTAGAGGTACTTTGTAAGGCAGAGACAGGATAGCACACAGATAGCAAAGTTTCCCTGTCTGAAATGTATTTTAAATGAAAGCAGATATTATGTTGAAAATACATTTAAATTAAAACTTCCATAGGAAAATGCAGAAACTCCTCAAGTACAACTTTTAAGATATGCTTCCCCTGTGGCCTGACTTATCAGAGAAGGAGTGCCAGTCTAACAAAATCTCTCCTTACCTGACATCTGAGACAATTGCTAATAGTAGCAATGAATATGTCACCCTTAAGCCTTGAAATCCTAACAGCTGTGACTGTTTAAAGTAATGGATAAAACCAATGGGTTGTATTTGGTTTGTTTTCGAAGGACAGTCCTACTCAGTATAAGCTTTTCAGAGGACAAAGGATGCATTAGTAAGAGGAATTACTTGTGTGCAAAATGCTCTCAGACAGTTTGAAAAAGCCTCCAGACACTTTCACCTGCTGAATGTCACAGTGTCCTACTCCCTGTTCTTAACCTATGTTTTAGCAATGTATTTATTTGTTTATTCAAACAGCAGAGATCATAGCTGCTTCAGAGTTTTTCACATTTCAAGGACATTTCAGGCCTGTTGCAAAGATATAATTCACAGTCAACAAGCCATAGCTGAGAAACTAGAAGAAGAAGGGAAAAAAAAAGAGAAGGGTTACTTAACCACAAAGGTATGAAATCAGTATTTTAGAGCTCTACTTTCAAAAATACCTCATCTTTACCTCTATGCCTGCACCCTCAGGGCAATGCTATGCTTCTGCAAGCAATCTTGCAGCCATTGTTTGAGATTTCATTCGTTAGTGTTTGACAAATACTTTCAGACTCTCAGAACGGACATGCTACAATATTCGGAATATCTACCTAATTTTCTCTGGTCAGAAGTTATCTTACCCAGTCAAGCTGAAAGATCAAAAATCTAATTGAAAAATAAACTGCAGAAGAAAACACAACAAAAATCAAATTGAAGATAATTAAATACCTTCCTATTTAATTATGGAGAAGGCTTAGTATATCTTTTCCAAAATGCATGACTGCCAGGGCCACATGCACATCCCCATCCAGGGCTGGAGCGGAGATGAGGGGCACCTGCTGCAGGTAGTGGTCTTAGGATAAGGTCTGGTAGCAGCCTCCACAGGGCCTCTTCTTTATCAACTCTGCTAGTTCACTACAGATTTCCTTCATTATTGTTTGCCCTATTCATGTCATTAGATTCTTTTGCTTTTACCCAGCACCAAAAACACTGGCACTACACTGGCCATTATTAATTCAGCAAAGATTTCAATGTGTAGTGCTGGGTGCCCAGCCTCCCTACATCTTCACTTTGGTTCTTCCCTTAGAATTAAACCTTTCATTATTCTGTCCAGTTATTTATTACCCTCTTTAAAAATCCAGTGCAGTCTTCTAACTGACATTTTCAACAAAAGGTCATCTGAAATATACACAGTGTTCCTCATATTGCCTGTCTTCTCCTCTAAAGGTCCACCAGAGATAAT
Source organism: Illadopsis cleaveri (assembly GCA_013399915.1). Lineage (NCBI taxonomy): Eukaryota > Metazoa > Chordata > Aves > Passeriformes > Timaliidae > Illadopsis > Illadopsis cleaveri. Next base: position 172,235 of record VXBB01003820.1, read on the forward strand.
GTTGTGTTTGTGATCTATTTACTCATTACATTGTGCAACAGGCCTTTGATCCCCCGCTCATCTGCATGCCAGGGCTGTCTCCCATGAGGTAGCTCTAGGGTGGTTTTCCTCTTTTCCATTCCCCTCCAATTAAGCTGGACATATTTTCAATATACCCCGCTCTAAGTAAGGATATACAGTGTATTGTTTAAAATGCCATGGCTAAGTTCAGTCATTAATTGCAGATGACTGGAGCACCAGGCAAAACCAAGGAGCTGCATGAGGAGCTGGGAGCATAAATTCACCTGTCACTTATACCTAAAATCCTTGCACCTTCCAGTTTTCTAGAAGCTAAGCACCTCTGCTTTGGACAGTAGGAACACCCACAGACTACAAATACCATCTTAAAAATTACTTCAGTCAAAATTAGTATAAAAATATGTTTCTCCTCTTCTTTCACCAATGGGACCATTCAACTTTCCAGAGTGTAACTAAACCATCAGACTACACAACAAATACCATCTTTTTCTTCACAAGGATTTCCTTCAAAAATCCACCTCTAGATTTAGAGATGGCCACACCAATGTCGTTTTTCAATATGAAAACCTGAATATTTAGCAATTTCACTGTAAGATTGAAAACTTGGATTTCATTCAAGGATTTACCTCCTACCTCTTCATTTTTTATGCACTTTATGCACGGACACGAACTGTCATTTGGAACTGCACTTGAAATACAAGTGATCCATCTCTTTTCCTCGCCATTTGAAAGGAGGACTATTCAAGCACCTGCTTTTCAAACTATGAGTACCAAGAACAGCACTTTAGACCAAGAGAAGTCAAAGGTTTGACTTACCTTTTCCAAGTGACTTAAGCAGATTCTGTATGATGTGACTTTGCAGAGACCCCCAGCCACAGCACTGGAGCACATAGAGGCTCACCAAGACAGGTTATTGGTCTGAGGAACATAAGAAATAGATTTCTCTCTTGACACAGTATTTTCCACTAATGCTTAAAATTTTGTTGTTTTTTCTTTCTGAAGGGGAAGAAGCTTGAGAGCTACCATACCCTGAATTACTACTATATGGTTTTGTGGGGAGAAGATGTCTTACAAGACACTTCAGTGGAGTGGGATTCAGTCACACCTGGTGAGGGTCTTGCACACAGACTTTCAGCCAGGTTTCCAGCAACTCACTGACTCTATTCCTCTAAAACTGAATTTAGCACAAGTATTTGGCACAAGACGCTTTTTAATGCAGCCTAGCCGGAAAAGGCTACTTATCTTCATCTTCTGTAAGAGTCACAGTAGGAAAAGGCTACTTACAGTAGGAAAAGGCTACTTATCTTCATCTTCTGTAAGAGTCACAGTAGGAAAAGGCTACTTACAGTAGGAAAAGGCTACTTATCTTCATCTTCTGTAAGAGTCAGGTGTGAACTTAATGCAGACTTAAAATTCTTTCTTGCCCAAGCTCCACCACTTATCTACCACTCTGTGAGCAGAGAGCAGGAATGTCCTCTCCTTTTTATAGCCAGGGCTCTTTATGTTCTCTGGGAAAAGCTTTTGTGAAAGAACTACTTTTAGTTTCAGCGAAGTATCTCTGAGATTAGGTCAATGTTGGCACTGCTAATCATGATGTTGCTATGTATTTCAAACAAGGTTAAAGTAGTGGAATCTTTCTTACTATTCTTTGAATCCTGGACAGATTCCCCTGACTTTAAAAAGCACAAGGAACCTCTGAAGCAGAAATAATAGCAAGGTCTATGTAAGGCTATCCCAGCACTATGAATTGTGGGGATATAGAATTTTAGAGACTTATGTTCTGACTCAAAATCCATGCAAAGCTTTTCAGAAAGAATTTCAGAGCAAAGAAAAGATGATAGACTGATCTTCCACACTCCTAGGGTCATATTTTCAGGGTAGGTGAAGTAGGCCCAAAATTTCTGTGAAAAATAACAATGAAAAAGCTAATTCATGGGCAACTTTACTTATTGCCTGCCAAATGCAATTGTGTCCTGTTAAAAACGGGCAAACTAAAGAGAAAATTTAATCCTGTTTTCTTTGTGGGTTTTTCCTGTTTTGGGTTTTTTTGGGGTTTTTTTTGTGGGGGTTTCTTTTTTTCTTTGTCACTGTTAATAAAGGCATTTATGCAACAGAGTATCAAAAAAGTTCATTTGATGCCTTTGCAAATCATCTGGAGCCAGCCTACAAAGCTGGTCATTCCATTTTTCATCATGCTTTAATCAGGTGTAAAATCAGCCTAATTGAAAGGAGGGGAGTGATGAATCACCATCTGGAGGTAGCAAATTATATGTTTAGCACCCCTCTCAAGGAAATTATGATCTTCCAGGAGAAGCTTGTGCCTGAACTTGGGATCTCTGATCCTCAGCCATCCAGAGCATGGCTGGGACACAAAGCTCTTCCAACCTCTGTGGCCGGGCTTCCATCCCATCAGAGGTAGGGAAATGAAAGCTGTGTCCAGCAGATGAGTTCTGTTACAGAGATAGAACATAGCCAAGGCATATACTTGGTCCTGGAAAGACAGAAACACCCCTAAGCAATGTATTTTTGGCATAAGTTTTGCATGTCCTTACCATCAAAAATAAAAGCTTATTTAGAGAACCGAGAGCATTTGTTCCTGTGAGAATTTTACAGATCTTGAAATTTTCCAAATTATGGAGTGTGTTGTACAACATGGAAGTATATTGTTACATACTGCATAGACAACAAAAGAGGCAGGAGCATCTGGCACTGTGGAAATGTAGTCTTCATCTAGATGTGGATTATCATTTCCTTATCTGGTCCCCTCTGAGACAAAAGCAATATAATAAGTCTAGGAAAACAACATAATGCCAACAAGGTGTGAAGACACCAGTAGAGATTAAATGGGCCTGAATTCTTAGCTGGAAAAGATAAAATTTATAGAAGAATATAAGGGAGTAGGATAATAAATGGCACAGGGGAAATGAATGGGGACTAGTTATTTCATTTCTTTACAATATGGGGACTAATTATTTCTTTTCTTGGGGACTAATTATTTATTTTCTTTGCAACATAAAGACTTCAGGACATTGAAAAAAACTTACAAGTAGATGTTTTATAAGAGAAAAAATTCATTTTTGTATACCTAACTTGTGAGACAAGATGTTGCAGATTAGAATAAAGAGATCCAAGATTGGTCAGGTAAATTCGTGTGAGACACATTCATTTACAGCTATCGGTCACAAATCTGTAAATATAACCTCCTGCCCAAGAAGTCCCTAAATGAGAGCTTGCTGGGAGCTCTGCTGGTATTCCAGAGGATTACTAGACACAAGTCCAGACATTACATAATGTCCCTGAAGAGCTGCCCTTTGTTTTAATGGAAACCCTTCACTCCTTGCTCAGCACAGCCAGTCACGTATTCTTAGGGCTCTTTTAGGTGAGCTGCTCAAAAAGAAACTCTTGTGGGAGTAATGCTTAGGGACCATAAGAGTTTAACAAATTTGCTAGATCTGTAGTTTAACTGGTTTCTAGGGGAACTCCGTTCTGTCACACTGATCTGCTATAATTTTCAAAACCTCAAGATGCAAAAAGTACTTGAGATTTTTTCTTCTACTTCAGATTTTGACTGTTGCTAGTTTGTTCACAGGTAGAGGAATGAGAAACATGCTGCAGATTGGAAAGCATTGTAACAAATAAATAACGAAGAGCAGAAAGGTCAGAAAAAAAGGAATTATATATTCTCGCATACATTTCATCTGTTGATGTCATCTGTGATTGTACTTAATATTTGGGAGTAAGAACTGATGTGGACATGTATGTAAGTGTAGACACACACACACATACACCTCAGACTCTTCTGTCCTGTATGAAGAACAGGTGGATCCAAGATACCCACAGCTCAGGTTGTAACACGGGATAAGATTAGAAAAGGAGGGAGAATATCTCACCTGGAGATACTCTAGCAGAGAGTCTTATGCAAGCAGCTCCACCACAGCCAACATGAATTTCTGTCCCTCATGTGAGGACCCCCATTTCCACATCCATGTTCCCAAATCTTCTTCACCCACCCTGCCTAACAGGAAGGACAGTGCACAGCAAACCAACACAGCTGAAGACTGGGACCATCTTTGCAATTCCTGAACACAGCGGTGGTCACCATGAATTTGTCTTCTGTGCAAGAAGCTGATGAGCAACACAAGAAGCATTTACTGAAAAATAGGCAGGAGAATCCACAACAAGACTTTGGAGTAAAACAGAGTCCTTGAAGATTTCAGAGAGCAGATATATGAGGGAGTTGAGTTGTTTTCCCAAAGGTTTTAAATCTTTTCTGCCTTCTTAATATTTGTGTGTGCAGGAAATTCATGTGATTTCTGCACTTATTTGCACAGGATTTAAAAAAATGCATCTCTAGTCTCCAGAGAAGTATTCTGAGAAGGTTTTCTGAGGGGATAAGCCTAAGCAGTGGGAATGAACGTGCAACCTATTCTCAAAAGGGTTCCACACTACATTAGTGAATTGCTGGACACTGGTTGCATGAAGGCTGTAGACCTGTAGATTGTAGATCTGAAAACAATCATCCGTCCTAGCCCAGCCTCAGCTGCACTGATACTCAGTAATTGGAGCTTTTTGTGACAGATTTGTGCCCATTTGGGAAGCAGGATCATGAAGCCCAGGACCATAAGCAACTTCTTTGCTCTAGCCAGTTATAACCATTTTGTGTTACAGGAGATGCTAAGGCTCTTTGGGAAACAAGTACTTCCTGGCCTTGACATGGAGAAAGCATTCATATTTTTTCTTGTAGTATTCCCCCTGATAATAACCTGCTTAAAATACAGATGACTTTATAGAAGTTAATCCCACCTGCAGCAGGAGGGAGATCAGAATACTTGCTTACTAAGAACTTTTAAATTGTGACACATGAGTTAGAAGCAGTGAAATATTCTGTCATCAAAGCAGCAGTGGGCAATAGAAATTAGCATTGGCACTTTGGGGCAGAAATGGTGTGATTTGAGCTTTTTTTTCCAGTGACTAAAGCTAAACCATAAATGACTGGCTGGATAAGCAAGAGTAGTGTCATTAACTACAGGGACATGGTGCAAGGACAGTCTAGCAACTAATTTTTCATGAGTGTCCTGTGACAACAGATTTCCTCCTTACACACTGCTGGCTTGTCCCAGTCTGTCACAACACAGTGTTTTCCAGGCTCTGACAGAAGTGACAGTATGCTAAATGTTCCTTTCATTCTGCAGCTAAACTGGAGAAAGAAACATATTAAAGCTTGTCATAGTGTCCCAGAGATACGTATTTTATATTCATTACTAGAGTGTAAACAGCCTGTTTTGCAGGAAATATTCTAGCCTGTTTTGAAAATACTTTCATTTCACTTTTAAGTTGTTTCAGCTCCCCACCTCTAAAGCTTGTAATGAAGATGTGATGCTGACACCCAGGGGAACATAGGTATGAATGTAAATACACTGGATTAGTCTGCACCTCTCATTCAGAATGTTTCTTAAGAAGGCATCTGTTTAAATGAGATGTGAAAGTCTGTAATGTAATATTCCTTCTGTGAATAATGTAGCAGAAACGTTCCAATGAATAACCAGAAATGTGGGGGTTTCCCGCCATCCAGTTTAATAGTTTCTTCATATGTCTGTGTTTATACATCAAACAGACTTCAAACAAAACAAAACAAAAAGATTAATATACAATTCAAGAAAATACCTAAAGCTATTACAGTTTTGGTTTCCCCTTAGTTGATTTACAGTTATGTACAAAATTGTCTTATTTGCAATACCCAGTGAAGATTTAATGATTTATTTACACCAGCTGGTGCCTTTTGCTATGCAGTGGAGCTATCTCCTTTTGTCATTTACATTCATAGTTGCAAGAGCCAACATTTTGAGGACATTTATGGATAGGATTAAGAGATGGACTGAAACAAGGCAAGATTCTGACTACTGACCACCAACATTCTCTGAAATCCCGTTTTCAGATTAGCTGAAGGAAGACTTCAGCCCCTAGTGCATTGATATAACCAGTATATCAGTCAGCATAATAAGGTATCTCCACTGAGAATAACATTCCCACTCATTTGAGAGGGAGATATATGTGAGCTGGAGGAATAGTAAATTTTAAGCAGACAAAATGTATAACTCTGGTACTAGAGATGCAGCTTAATGCTCCTGTCAGAAACGTCCTGAGCAAATGAAGATATAAAGTAGGCTCTAAGTATGTGGAGTGGATACTTTCCAATTTTTCTTACACAAGAGATAAAATGAGGGGGAAAAAAAATTTTATCATAGTAAGCAAACTGTGTCATAGCATCACTGAATAATTTGGGTTGGAAGGCACCTGTGAAGGTAATCTGCTACTAGTGGTTGAAAGCAGAGCCAACTTCAAAGTTAGAGTCAGCTTTCAATTTAGTGCAGATGTTTCAGGGCCATGTCCAGTCAAGTTCTAAATATCTCTAAGATGGATTTTGCACAACCATTGAGCACCTGTTCACATATTTGACCATTCTAATGGCAAAAAAAATTCCTAAAACCCGATCAGGACTTTCGCCTTGAAAGTATAACCTAACACTCATGGAATAAATCATAAACCTTCTATTGATAAACAAGAGTTTTACAGTATGTATGAACCAAGTACAACAAGCAATATTATTCCAGATTTCAGACGGAAGAGTTCATTTTTTCAAGATATATCCAGATATCTAATCAGTAGTGTACCACCACTTGAAATCTTTTCATAACTTAAATCATAGCACAAGATATGCACCATTCATGGTCATCAAGAAATATCACAGTTGCACTTCCTCCTTCTTTTGTAAGCCCAATATTCTGCACTTTACACAGCTGTTGCAGAACAGCAGGTTTATGAAAGCACAACTAGATGCAAACTACTCACACAAAAGGCATGAGGGTTTCAGCTTACAATCCTCTCAACTAAGAGGAAATTTGTTTGTTTGGGGAGCAAAAGTCAGGACTCTGTTATAGCTACATGTGCCTGATGTTTTGAAATCCTTTTTTGCCATCGCCTGCCATGTCTTTTGATCATCAAACTTGTTTTGTTTCTCTCAACTTGAAAGATGAAATCTACAGTAACACATGTTCTTCACAGCCAGAAGGCTTTTGTAATGTCTATACAAAGGCAGCCACTCACTCAGTCTTTCCATCTCCACAAAACATTACACAATTATCTACAGATGATTATCTACTGTTCCTTTTGTTTCCCCAGCCCTGGCAAATAAACAAAACAGACAAACTAGAATCAGCTCTATGTTCATAACAAACAAACTAGAATCAGCTCAATCTTCATATTCAGCCTTAAAATCCACCTGTGGTACATCTTGCTTCACAGTGATTTCAACACATATAGTCATATATGATAAAGTGCTGTGTCCAGCCTGGAAAATCTCATGGTAACATTGGCTTCTTACACAATACATATTTTATGACAGTAACAGTCATGACTAGAATACAAGACCGCTGATATGTGCATGTATATTGATCATAACTGCTGACCAAGGTATGTGGAGCTGGATAATTGAAGCTATTCTCTGATTTTATGTCTTCAGAAGGAAAGAGCAAAAAACTTCTGTGTTAATTCTGGGCATCAAAATAAGCCATGCTTGTTTTTATCTAGAGAGAGAAATTTTTATTATTTACTTTTTATCTAGAGAGACAACACCAAAAGAAACACACATTAAGAGGCTAGTGGGTTCCTTCACATGGCAGAACTCACTCATTGCATTTAGCAGAAATAAAAATAAGGTTTTCCCTGTATAATCCTCTTATAAATTCCAATCTTTAGTAGGGTAAATGAGATTCAAAATACTCTTTATCCCCATAATACAGATACACTGAGTAGCTCCAACCACCAGCATGAGAGAGGTGTATGGAGGGAAAGAAATGTAAAATCACATGCCAAAAAGGATTTATGATTGCTGCAGGAATCATGACAGCTGAACGGAGATATTGTTCCATAGGCGTTTCAGCAGAATTACAGGATGCAGGAAGATGTTGCCTTTCCATTCGCTTCCCTGGTTTGGTTTTGTTATCTTAATACTTGTTTGATAAGCCACAGAGCATTCTCAGGCTATAGCAACAAATTATCTCTTTGAAGGTCTTCCTCATTTCCTGGCTACGAAAGGCATAGATCAAGGGGTCGATCACCGAGTTGCACATAATGAGAATGAGGTACATGTTGAAGTGAGACATGAAGCAAACACAGTAGAGGTTTTGAGGGCAGGAGATCATCAGGATGAGATGAAGGAAGAATGGAGCCCAGCAAACAATGAAGATGCCAAGAAGCATAGTCAGAGTGATGGCTCCTTTCATGCTGGTTCTTTGACGGACAGAGTTGTACCCAGGCAAAGCAGCAATTTTCTTCACGTGAGTACGAGCCAGGAGGAACATATGGATGTACAGTGAGACCATGAGGAACAACATGGTAAAAAACATAGTGATGAGACAAATGACCACGTAAGTTGATTCGTAATAAAGGATGAAGATAATGCCACAGCCTGTGCAAAAGGTCCAGATGAATGCAATCATAAGCCCTGACCTTTTCACTGTCATGATGTTGTGATAACGCAGGGCATAGAAAATAGTGATATATCTATCTACTGCTATAGCCAGCAAACTGCACATGGAAGCCACCACAGATATGCAGATCATGGAATCAAAGACATTGTCTATATGACGGACAAAGGCATCTTCCATAATGATGTGTCTATTGTTTATTAAGTATATGGTTATGGTCTCCCAAGCATTAGACACGCTAACCAGCATGTCAGCCACTGCTAAACTGCAAACAAAAAAGTACATGGGTGAGTGCAAGTTCTTGTTCTTAACTATTGCACATATGACTAAGATGTTTTCAAGGAGGCTTACAATGCCCAGAGTTAGGAACACCTCAGCTGCGATGACCACTTGCTCACATGGCGATGACTTGCTCTTTGCAGTAGGCACAGTAAAGTTGCTACTGAAGGCACTCAGGCTTAGTTCAGAGACATAGAATTGAGAGGACGTGTTCATCTCTAGGAGCTAACACGTTCTGTTCCTTCTGAAGGGCTTGTAAAGGAGGGTGGCAAATGCATTTTCCAAAAGGCAGAAGATCCTGCCTAAAACAAAAAACAACATAGCATGAAGATTACAGGCAGAAGTTGACAACATAAATACCAATCATTTCTATTTAATTTGGCTTGTACATGTCCCACCACACTCCTGCACTGATTCTAAATTAAACTTTGGTTGGCTCAGAGATTTTCTACCTATCCTTACTGGGAAATTAAAAACACAAACTGATTAAAAGATTCATTCATAGTTTTTTCTATCTGGTTCCCTGGAATACTGGAATACTTCCGCAGAATGTCCTGGAAATTCTGCTGAAAAGCAAACAAAATACAGTTTTCCCAGTCCCAGCTCTCAGACCCCAGAAATGCAGGAAGATGTAGTATTAGGTCCAGCAGAAACTGCTCACTTGAATACAGTATAAAGAAGTCTCTATTATTGACACAATAGAGCATTGAACATTTTTAGTAAAAGATTTAAATGCTTTCCTGACCTTTGTACATTTAATTTGGCATGAACTGTATTATAAACAGATTATCTGTGCAGCATTAACATGCTCATTTAAATGCATGGAATTAAACACCTAACCAAGGCAAATCCATACATTTCAGGATACACTAAGGTTACAGAATCGGTGTGGGTAGAATTCTTTTGTAAAATAAGTTTTCTGTTCCAAATCAAGAATATTTTATTCAATGGTTTTCTGGTAATGACAATATTTAGAGAAAGTTGTAAGTCATCACATTTTTAATAAAGGGAACATTTCGAGCTGATTGTCAGTGACTTGTTGCAAATAAAATTCAAAGCATATCATGCTAAACAATTTTCAGTTTTAAAAAGACACTTTGTATTTGCAATCAATAATTAACTGTACCTATTTACCAGAGCTGCTCCTTCAGCTGCTTTTCCTCTTCATCGTCTGCAACGCTTCCTCCAGAGAGCTGAAGTTTCAACCCCCCTGACATCTGGGGCTGGAGACTCCTTGGTGGCAAAAGATGAAAAAAAAAATAGAGGGAAAGGAATTAATAAATCCATAGAGTCAAAGCTGACCACGTATAAATTACTTACTGTGCAACTGCCTTTTTATAGATTCCAAGCAATAATGACTTCAGTACTCAAACTGTGGCTCCTCCTCCCCTTCTTTGCCCCTCTGGACTTCTCTTTCCACGGATCTCAATGCAAAGGCTTGGGTTTTTACCACCATCTAGTGGCCTTCCCCTCTCTTTCTAACTGAACCGGGATTCTGATCTGAAATTCATTATGAGCTTTCTATAATATTAAAGGAGGAAATTACAAGACATGCTCCTTTCCTTCATTTGTTTGCTTTCTTTGCTGTTTCTAGTACACTAACCATACATTCATCCTGCAATAGTTCTCCAAGAGAGGAGAAAAGACTATTATTGAAGCAGGAAGCTTATTACTGTTATAAACATTTTTTTCATATTCAGCTTTGCTGGGTCTTTTTCAGAAATAAGAACCCCACTGTTACAAAACTTAGAGAACATACAGCCAAAGCCACCATGCCACTAATAGAAAATACATTTAAATAATTTTTATTAAAACAATTGAAAAAATAAACAGCTGTGTTCTGTACCCCTTGCTAGAACAGAGATTTCAAGAAGATAGAAATGGAAGGAGCAGTGCATCATGCCAGGAGCCCAGGCTCCCCGAGATGGATGTGAATTCCCCCAGGGGCCCAAGAGCTCTTAAACTCAGTGCTCAGTATTCCAGTGGCTGAAGTTCCTCTGTGGGTCTAGCAGTCAGGCAGCTAATGCTCCTTCTGGGCCTTACCCAAAAGGTAAGACTTCTCTTGCAGTATCCCAACTTGGGTTTTGTTGTTCTATATCACATTGTCTCTTGTTAAATTCTGTTCTTTCCACTTACAAATTCTTCTGTGTACTCAGTTTAACAAAGTTCTTTGCAGACCAGCTTAACTGCTTTTAAAAAGTGTTCAGTGTACCTGGTAGGACTCAGAAAACCAGCCAATTGCAGGAAATAAATTACACATCAGACTGGGTGGTTTGGCTGTTATTCCTTAAAGCAATCCCAAGTTTCTTACATATAAATTATGAATCAGTTTTTGGATTCTTGTTCCACAAGCCAGACACTGCAGGTGTAAACCTTGGTACAATTGCTTCTGCTACACCAAAAAAACCTCCCTTATTTACAAAGCTTGCAGAAAAAATTGCCTGCCTGGAAACTGATTAGTGGTACAGATGCTTGGGGCTTTTTTATGTTAGAGAATGAAACTAAAAAAATACTTCCTTTCCCCCCTCCCCACCCTCCAAAAAAAGAGTTTTATCATTATATTGGTGCAGTGAGCAAGTCTTTAGTGTTATAGCTTGACAAGCAAGTAACTGAAGGGACACCCAAACAGCAGTGAGGGGAGGCAGAAAAGTGAGTTATAAAGATTTGAAGTAAAGGGGTATGGGAGGAGATCTTTGGATTCTCTTGGGAAGAATCCAAGAACAGCTTCCTAGCTGCAGGACTTCTGAATGAATAGGCTGGTTTTTCAGATGTTCATGATCTCAATGTTCAGCTCCCTCGACCAAGAAATTTCTTTGCCTTCCAGGAAAAGAGATTGAAAGTGCTACAGAAGGACATCAGTGAACAGAAGAAAGAAGTAAAATAGAATTCTGGTAGAAAAAGAGATGCCAGGGCCTGTCTCAGTCCCATGCCATTCTTTTCAATTGTGAGAGAGAGCAGAAGTCACTCCAGATACATATTTGGCTCTTGGGCTTTGTCAGAGCTAGACTGGAGCCATGACAGCATCCCTGGCAGAAACAGCCAAGCTCTGCTTGCCATCAGCACCAACAGTGATCCCCTTCGCACTGCACATCCACTGGAACTACACTGACACCTGGGGCAAGTTACATCCCGTCAAAACCAGAAGGGAATTGACACCTGCATGATAGCAAGATACTGATTTTATCAATAAATGGATAAATGAGGCCGATGGAAGGATGTGCTCCCAAAGAAGTTTCTGTGGAAGAGCCAGTTACACTCAGATGCATTCTGGTATTAATCTATGCTAATCTCAACAGGTTCAGAGAAGACTGTTATTGCTGTTAATAAAATTTTACCAAACTTTTCTAGTGATAATACATTTAAGCAATTCAATTCCGAGATCCTTCTGCAGCTCTTTTTATCTATTTGATGAAAATACCTTTGTTCCACATAATATAACTGGGGTTGGTTCTCTTGGCCTATTTCCAAAATCCCTCTTCTGTCTAATTCTTGCCTATGTTGTCATCAGCATAATATTTCAAAGTCACAGAGAATCCTTCCAGACTGCTCTAAGAGATAACCTGTGAATAAACCAAAAGGGAAGGTCATGGCCTCCTCTGCATTCAAATCACATAACAAATGTTCTTTAATTTCTCAGACTGAGAAAACTATTTGTCCTGGCCCTTGAGTGTACTGAGTAGCCTTGTCTGAGCCCCATCAAGGTCTCTACTGCTAGCTCCTCAGCATTACAGTCAGTTAGTCTTTAGTAAAGACAGTCAATTAATTGAGATTTAAAATAATTAA
>VXBB01003820.1:184845-205574 GCA_013399915.1 Illadopsis cleaveri
AAAAAAAAAAAGGTCATCATTATTTCTTGTCCTGAAATAAAAAAGCTGGATGAAGTGATGACAGATTTCAGTCCCCTTGCCTGTCCAGGGGATGTCTGAAAGCCTAAAAGTTAGGCTTTGCAGTAAGCAGTGGCATAGTGAACACTTTCTTTTTCATCATGGCCCTAACCTCCAAATCAACATCCGATTTTTTTAATTTTTTTCAGAAAGAAAAGGAAATCTGAAAAATGACATCAAGATATCAAGTCATCTGTGTCCTGTCAAAGGGTAGGATCAGCCATACTTAGCATGACTGCACTAGTACTTTTGGCCATCAACCCTTTCACCTGAGTCCTTCAAAATGGTTTGAGATAGTCTCTGGCCACTCTCAGTATCTATCAGTGGTGCTTCTTGTATTAGAGTACAAAGCTGAGAAAGATGCAATACAAAAGGCATTTAAGAAAGATTTATCCAAATAACCTAAAATGGATGATGCTGTAACCAGGCTCCCAAACTGTAAAAGAGTAATAAGAGGTTTAGTAACCCCCATTTTTATGTGTCACTAATTGGAGCAATGAATCACCCCCCAGCCTTTTGTTAGAGGATGGGTCAGCAGTACAGACCTGGTGAATCAGAAATGTCAGCTGCAGTCCCCACAAGGCACAGATAACCAGCAGGAGAATGTAGAAACTTTCTGAGAGAGAGATAATTCCATAATCTACAAACAGACTGAGATAAAGAAAAAAAACAAACCAGCAGGTGCTGATTTGATGCTTCTTTCTGGGAGGACTGGTTGGTACCCCAGAGTAGTGTAAAACTCTTTAAAGGACCCCAGTAGGTTGGAGAGATGAGAGGAGAAGAACAATCTGAAATACAACAGAGGCAAATGGAGGGTCCTACTAACAAAGAGCAAGCCTTCCAAACACAGTGCACTGTGCTTAGATCATCCTTCCCCACTTTATTTCAGTACAAAGTATTTGCTCAAATCTACTTTGTTTGAGTGTAAAGAGGCATGCATTCCTCGGAATGAGCAACTAAATTCCAATTTCTGATTTTTTCATAAACTACTGTTCTAAAGAGATCCCTTGAAAAGCTGCTTGCTTCCATCTTCCTTTCCTCCAGATAAACAGAGGAGCACAGCATGAACCCTCCCCTGGGACACTGCACTCCCTATCCTGGCCTGGCAACTTGGTTTGAGCAGAGAGCCTTGACAGCTCCGTGTCTCTCTGTCCTGTGCTGTCTCTCCAGTCAGGTGTTGGCATTTTAGCACAGCAGGAATATGGAGAGGTAACAAAGCTGCTGAAGGAAAACCTCAAGGAGAGGCACAGTGAGAAAAATCCTTAATTCTCCATCTCACAGAGACATTGCTTCACACAGAAAACTGCAGATGCAGTAATGTGTGCATGCTGCTTCCATCAAGGCAAGTGCAAATGTCTCTGTTTCAATGCACATGATAACTAAGCATGGATCCATGTGCTATGCAGGCAATTTTGAAGAACACCCTGGCAGCAATATAAACATTCATCTCTTTAGAAGTAGTGCTCAGTGCCAATCTAACATCTCTGTACTGATACGTAAGTTCTTTCCTCACACTCTGTTCAGGTTGGCAAAAAACGCAGCTACTTCCTATTGAATGAGGTGTCTAAGTGCACCAAAAAGGAGAATTAAATAATAGCCATTTAGCTCAGAACCCATTTTTTTCTGTCAGTCCCTTACTACACTATGTTTTCTGATCTTCATGTCAATAAAAGCTTACAATATGCAGTACCTGGTTATGTCAGTTTTTTTTTTTTTTTTTTTAATTACTGTATCCTAACAGAAAAAATAAGCAATATTATTTCAGAAGTTGGAATTCTTTTCCTTCTAGCATTCACCTGCTAAGGAGTGAAAGGGTGAAGCATTGCCATGGCTCAGATGAAAGTTGTTAAAATTAAAAAGGTAGATTTTGTTAGCCAGAAGCAAAGAGACTTGCAGAAAGGAAAGTAGTTCAGTATCAAATGTGAACCCAGAACATCTTCTATACCGCAGTAACCAGTGCATACAGTTGTACTACTGAGAACTTAAATCAGTTTAGAACAAAACATTGTCCTCAATGGTAAGCTGTTTGCTGGCATACAAAAATCGAGTGACTCTTGTGATCCTCCCAGATTCCTGGCATTTAAAATTTCAAGCGTCATTAATCCCTCACAAAAGCAGGAACCATGTGTCCTGATATACTTGGTGTCTGATCCAGTATTAAAAGTGAAGCAGAACCTGAGAGAAGTCTTGTCATACTGATTTGGTGAGGCTGCTGCTATGATGCACCTTTCTGGCTCTCCTGGGTTTACAAAGTGTCTGGTTACAAGAGAAGATCAGACCATAATTTCCTTTGAGCGTCTGTTGAAACATGAACAAAAACCCCTTTTTTTCTCTCTCTCCCCACCCAACCAAACCAACCAAACACAACACAAGAAACATCTAACGCTCTCAGAGGACAAACAAGCCCTGGTTCTGATGAAATTTAACCCTGGGCCAGTGCATGGATTAATCATTCAGCTAAGAGGGACTGCAGATTTGTGTCTCCAAGAAATCCCTTCTATTGGATCAGTTGGGAAATCAATTTCTGCAAGAGCTAAGATGGACTATGCAATGGTCACTCAACTAAATTACATTTCTTCATTCCATCTCTAGTGGCTGATAAAAAAAAAAAGAAAAAAAAAGTACTAGGCATCTACAATTTTTATTACTTTCTTTTGTTGAGCTCCTCATTAATTATACGGTGGCTATCAATGCTGGCTAAATATCACAGCCTTCAAAGGGGTGAATGCCTGCATCTTTGTAAAAGTGCTTATTAAAGATGTTGAATACCTACCATGCACATCAAATGCAATGGCTAATTGAAAGCAGGGATTGGAATATTTCCATTTGGGGGATGAAAGATAAACCACTCAAACTTCTGGGCAAAAAATTAAGCTTTAATCTTAAGGAAAAATCTATTTTTTTTTTCCCTGTGAATCTGTCCTTGAGTTGCCAGCCTTCATGACCTCCAGGGCTGACAGCCAGAAAACTCCAGCACTCTTCAAGAAATTCCCTGGGGGGTCTGAGAGGGAAGATACAATTGTGTAGATCTTTCACCAGAACATGACAGGAGCTTTTGTTCTACATGCCCATGTAAGACACATTGATGGACCAGCAGTTTGGTGCCACCTAAACAACATGACCCTGTAGTTCTGGAAACTGTATGCCTTGGACTCTCCTCTGGGCATATAAACCCACCACTCATCCTGTAACTGAGGTTTAAAGGATTCCACTTGTTAACTGAGATTTTAAGGATTTCACTCTGTTAATGTCACATACAGCTGCAGAATACGGCCCTGATTCCTAAAACCAAGTATGCTTTTGTCGATATATCCTGGTTTGTCAATAGTAAGCTCATACGAAAAATTTCCTGAAAGCCAGCATGGAACAATTAAAGTCTTTAAAGTCTGAATACTTACAGATGCAAAAATTTTTAGCAAAGAATTAACATCTCCTGGGGAAAAAAGGGTTCAGGCAAAGTAGTAGCTGTGTAGTAAATTTATATATGTGCAACTATTTTTTTATTCAAGAGAAAGGGACAAGTTAATCCAAAGATCGGGATGAATTAGAACAATCAGAACAAAGAGATCTTGCAAGTCTCCCGACTTGTCTCCAGAGAATAAATTTGGATTGAGAGCAAGTTCACAGGCTCTTATTCAAAAGATGAAACAAAAGAAGCAATGAGAAAGAAATTTCCAGCAAAGAGAAAGAAACTTGGTCAATATGCATCTCAATTTTATGAACAGAATTGTTATTGACCAGGAGGACCAACATTATCAGGTTCAATGATAACTGAACCACTTCTGAAAAATAGGGAACACAAAGTATATTTCCCAATACAACACGAATTCAGACTTAGCAGTAGGACAGTTGCAGCTTTTTCTTAATACACAATGAGAAACAAACTAGAAAAAGTCAATTATCTCTTTGAGCATGTTCAGATAATTTGAGGTTTACAATAAACTGATGTTTTTGATGCTGAGTTAAAATTACTGCTACTAACACAGTGACTATAGCCATAAGGAAAAAAAAACAGTAGCACAAGTAAACAGTCTTCTTTTTCAGGTTTACAAAAGACTATTTTCAGCAGACTAAGCAAGACTAAGAAAAAAATTGCAGTACTTCTCTGTTCTAAATAATACAATTAATTAAAATACAAAGGCAAATGAAAGTTTAATATTACAGCATTTATAAGAGAGATAATTTAATCAACTAATGAAATTTCCATCTCTTCATCTTCATTGGTCCTTCTAAAAGATAGTAAATTTATCAGTAACTAGGTGCAAGAAGAGTCTGTTTAAATTATTTTGAGATTATCACAGCAGGTTCATGAAGTGCCAGAGAATAACAAGAAGGCCACGGGAATTGCTTGAGAAGCAATATCCTCTACAAGTTAGAGGATACAGTGAGAAGAAGTTCAGGACTCCTGATTCTGTGGAATAGATATTTTTTTTATCCTGATGGTTAGTGCTGGATTTAGCCCAATGTAGAGTTCATGCCTTACAATGGGATGATCAGTGCCTGACCTGGCACAGAACAGGGTGGACAGGCAATAAGCACTGGCCTAAATCATGACACTATCAATTTAAGCTATCAAAATTGTTTAAAGAAATTTGAACCAGCTGAATGAGCCTGTGTTGCATCAGAGCTTTGTATCACAGCCAGATTCCGAACAGAGGATCAGAACATTAACTTTACTGCAAATTCGAACTACCATGGCAGTATTTTACCCAGCTGAGATTCTTACCAATTTTAATGTTACAGGCCAATGTACCAGCTACCTTCAATTGTGTTAATAAGGCTTTTTCCATGTGAATGCGTTCATTACACACAGCCAATAACACCAAAATACATTGGATCTTTGTCTTTTAACCTTCAACCAATTTTTTTTCTATTCCGCCAGCCCATTTTTATTTTATTCTCAATTTTTGATTTTTTGTGTTTCTTGAAGCTGACCTAAAAAACCATTGATTTTTTTTTTTTACAAAAGACATTTCAGAATAGATTTTCATTGACAGCAAAATGACTACTACTTTTGAGATTCAGGAGCCATGTTTGGGTCATTAAGTATTGACTCAAAGGTTAACTCCACCAAAGGAAATCTTTGCCAAACCACAGCCTTAGATACCAAAAGTACTCTGCTACCATAAATGTTTCTCACAAACACATCAAATAAATACAATTGACCTAGCTTGTTGATGTGTTTGCTAAAAAACTACTTCTGTTAGCAGGAATACAGATGCATAGCAAATGCTTTTTGTACCTACCAAAGCACAGCCTGTTAACAAAAAGCAGAGCTCATTCAGATTAGCTGAGAAGCCAATTAGTAGATGAGGGCAATGAGGTGACCACCCCCAACAGAAGGATGACTGTGATACCTGTGTTCCTCCTCTCCTGACCTGGAACAAATCACAGCACTTAGCTGCCTGAAAGACCATGTACTTGCTTCTTTAAGGAGAAGAAGAAGAGTTGAGCTCTCTGAGGTTTGTTGCTGTTTCGAATCCAGTGCTGATAGAACACATTATCCAGAGAAAAAGACCAATAATACCGGCCTCTCCTGTCCAGAGGAGGGTCCTGATGACCTGCTGGTATTAAGAAATCATGACTTACACTTCTTTGATCCTCTTCCCTATCCAGAGAGCTCACTTTGGTGTAGACTCAACAAATAGCATCTCCCGCAGTGGTCTCTAGGATGAACAACTCTTATTCCTTAGAAAGTGGGAGGCTTGAAGTCCCTGACTCCAAGTGGGCCTGCAATGGAGGCATCACTGGCCTGAGTGAGAGCTGGGTCTCCAAGGCTGTTCAATGAATGGTAGGCATCTCCATTACTGCTCAAGACCATGCTTACAGGGCTCAAATGCAGCTAATGCTATATTTATTCTATCAGTGTAACCATGATAGAAAGTGTGTCAGATGGAGCACAAAGGTTAAAAAGACCAGCTCTAGTAGCTTCTCTCCCTGACACAGGGCGGCACTCACCAAGTGAGGGATGCTAGCAGGGCAGGAGCAAGAGCTGGAACACCAGGCTGTAAATAATATTCCAAAGCCTTGAAGGTTGGGAATGCACACAATCATGACAGCAAGATCAAATTCCATTTCAGCTTCCACCATCTCTTTTAGAACTGAAATATCAACTAGAGATGTGAAATCTTTGCCAGGAGAGTTTCACCTGGCACACCTAGTTGCCTAGTTGTACTTGAGCAGGTAGAGATGTTTCTGTGTATAGCATGTCTCTTTTTGTCTGTAAATGGTCAGAGCAGTACAACTACACCCCCAGCAAGTACAGGCTTGCATCTAGGAGGGGTGGAAATCAGAAACAGACTAACAAACATTACCCCTGATTTTGAAAGTCGGAGTTCTGTAGCTAATGACAATGGCTTTTCACTAGGGTCTGATTGCTGCTCTAGCAATTTTTTC
Organism: Illadopsis cleaveri; assembly: GCA_013399915.1. Taxonomy (NCBI): domain Eukaryota; kingdom Metazoa; phylum Chordata; class Aves; order Passeriformes; family Timaliidae; genus Illadopsis; species Illadopsis cleaveri. The sequence goes on from VXBB01003820.1 coordinate 191,299, forward strand.
TTATTTTTTTCAATTTATGCACCATATGTAAGGTGATAAGAGGTAAAGTACTGTGTCTATGCCAGGAGCAGACACGCATGTTGAGGACCAATTATTGCAGGGGACTGGAGAAAATACCCAGAGAGTGGAACTGGAGCAGAAGGCAGGAAACCCCAGGTGGTACACAATAACTAAAATGTCACTTATCTTTTTATCTGTCAGAGGTGAGAAGTTAAAGGAATCCACAGAAGTACATTCCACTGCTCCAGATTTCTTTCATTAGTCCAAGTAAAAATGCTATTTCATTAATTGTTTCTGTTTGAATTAGCATTTGGGAAGCCAGTGCCCTCTGCTTGATCCATGAGGTGAGCGGGCTTGTTTCTTAGTAATAGCATCCACAAACTAATAGCATTTTGCAAATTCCAGGTTTCCTATTAGATGAAATTCTACTATTTGCTTTCATTCAGGAGAAAAATTTAAGTATACAAGATTGAAGTAATTTGTTACCTTGCAAAACCACAAAAGTAACACTGGGATTTTACTATTAAAATCCAGTAAAAAATTACAATATTTTAAGACAAAATTTTCTGAGCAATGGAAGATCGACATACCTCTTGATACATTTGCTTTAAGTTGTGAATTAGTAGTATGTGTAGTTCAACTGTCAATGACAGGGAAATCACAGTGACCTATCCTATCAGAACTACTGATTGGTTCCAGAGAAAACAATGGAGCTCTCAGAATATCAACAAGGCCGAGCTTTTGCCATCCTTCAACTTTTCACAGGAGCATTCTGCCCAATCTTTAAAGCAATAATGGTAAATTTGGCGATAAGTAGTTCAAACCAATTTGTTTTCTAATATGACTTTTTCTCTTCAAGGGCATTTTGACCACAGATTAGGAAACTGTAAGTTTCAAGGAACAGCTTCAAACAGATGGAAGTGAAATATTGCACTGAACAGGTTGCCGTGACCTTCAGGTCTGAGTGAAGCCTTGTCCAGAAATTCACCCCATTTGCCTCTCTGTGATTCTTCGCTGTTATTACTACCATGGCAGTATTTTACCCAGAAGTTACTGGAAGTTGCCTTGGAAAACAGTCATGGAAAGTTACTCGAAACCACTTTGAAGATTTAGGTAAGGTTTGATAACCTTAGGTACATGTGGCTGCCATTATTACAGTATAGAATTGTACAATCAGATATTCTCTTCAACGGTTCCTCTTTTTTACTGGTGTTGAAGAGGTCATACAGACCTTCTTCCTCATCTTCATTTTAGATTATACAATTTTTGGGGTTTAACCCCAGCTGGTAACTAAGCACCACATAGCTGCTTGCTCCCAGTAGGACAGAGGAGAGATCCAAGAGAGTAAAAGTGAAAAAACTCATGGGTTGAGACAGAAATGGTTTAATAGGGAAAGCAAAATACATATACATGCAAAGCAGAACAAGGAATTCAATCATCACTTCTCAAGGTCATTCGCCCCATCTCCTCGGTCATTTAGGGTCAGCTTTCCTGGCTGTGTCCCCTCACAAGTCTTTCAACGCCCTCCTCCTCCTCCTTGCTAGCAAGGCAATAGGAGAAGCAAAAAAGGCCTTGACACCATGCAAGTGCTACACAGCGATAATGAAAATGTCCCTGAGTTATCAGACTGTTGCAACATACATTCAATACTTGTCCCCATACCTGCTACTATGAAGAAAATTAACTCTATCCCAGCCGAAACCAACACAATAATGCAGTGACTTTCTGCTAAGCAACTTCTAGTGAATGTGTAAACTTAAAAGAAAAAATAACTGGACACTTCGTTTTTCTCTTAGCTGTCTTTGTTTCTTTTCACACATGTAATAAAAAGTGATCCAAGTCTGGCCAAAAAAATACTTCTTACAAAGTCAGCAGTGAAAAAAAAGGTCTATTCCTGAAGCTAGAACAAGGAGTAAAGAAGTATCAAGGTCAAATTTGCTACAAAACTGCCTACACCGCTGAAGTTAGCACTGAACCCACATTACCAAACTCCCCCAAGAAAATCTAGTTTCTTCTTAAACTTATCAAAGGCGAGAAACTAAGTGGTACATTTCAAACAGCAACAGTAATTAGCACCTTTCCCATCCACTGTTAATTGCCTCCACAATAACAAGAGTCATAATCATGCTGCACTTCAACTTGTCACTTTGTTACACTAATTGCGCAGCCACCAAATTTTGAAACTTAAAGTAATGCACTGATGAACAGAACCTTCACTATATGCCACAAGTGTTTAATTGGGTCTCAAGGTGGCAGAAATTTATGCTGTGTAGCTGTGATGAAGCATATCCCTGTAATGATTACACATACTGGAGAAGAGACAGGTCTGCAGAAGCTGTGAAAAATCACGTGTTACTACTCAGTGAGCAGAGCACAAATACATTATATAAAGGCAGTCACCAGCAATAATCTTGCCTTTAGCTTTGTAACCTATAGACTTCCAAACTTGCTCGTCTTGCTATCATGTTATTCCTTGTTTTGTGGTACACACTGCTGTTCAAATATCCATGTGCACAAATAAATTAGGAGCTAATGGAAGTGACTTTTTATACTCATTAATACTTGCAGGATTTTAAGAGGGATCTGCTTTTCAAGGACTGCCAAACAGGTAATCTTTAAAAAATCAGATCTGTTAATATTAGGTTTAGTAAGGTGCCTTAAAACATAATTTCTAAAATCACTAGCTTCTTAAAATTCAACTTTGTTGTACCATGATGGGCTGGGCCTGACTTGCAACCAAAAATCCAGCCTGACATTTGCCCTACACCCCCCTGTTGTGGTATCTGAAGAAAATATCAGGAAGTTTGGAAGACTGATGGATCAAGATAATGACATCTTAATAAGAAAAGCAAAAGTGTTGCACATAGGATAGGCAAAGCAAAAATAATTCATTCACCACTTCCCATTGGCAGTCAGATGTTCAGCCTCTTACAGGAAAGGTGGGTCCCAGCATCCACAATGATTATTTGGGAAAATAAGCACCATAACAATCAGGACAACCACAAATGTCTTCCTTTCTTCCTCCTTTCCCCCAGCTTTTACTGCTGAGCTTGACACATATGGTATGGGACATCCCTTTGGTCAGCTGGGGTCAGCTGGCCCGGCGGTGTCCTCTCACACCCCTTGCCTATCCGCAGCCTACTGGCCTTTGCAGGAGTGGTTTGGAAAGAAAACCTTGGTGCTGTGATAGCACTGCTCAGCAGTGGCCAAAACAATGGTGCATTATCAACACTAAATGTAAAGTACAACTTCACTGACATGAGCTCCATCCCAGTGTGATGGCAACAAAAGACAATCAGGTCTTTTTGTTTGTCCTACACACACACATCCCCCCCACACACACACCCACACACACCCATCCCTTGCTGTCTCTGATGGGCAATCAATTCATCCTAAGGTAAGAACATCAGGTGGGAATTGCAGAAGGAACTGTCTGGATGGTTGCATAATGAATACATTCCAGAAGTGGGGGAGCTGTGATGATTGACTTTGGTACATATCTGCCTGCAAAAGGTTATAAAGTACTGCTGGACACTGGGACAACTGGGCAAACTGGTCTCCTGAGGTTGCAGGTAGCTTCTGGTGGATACTTCCCTTGACAGGGATGTCTGCAGGGTACATCCAGCCTGAAGATGCAGTATACTCCGTTTTGGATGGGTAAGTAAAAGTTCTGAGGTCTGATCACATACAGATACAAAATCCTTAAGTAGCTCCTTAGGTGCTTTATTTGTGTATTCTGCAAGGCCAAAGACTGTTAAACTGAACATTTCTAGCCAAACCTGTTTATATTCTAATCCTCTAGACCTGCTTGCATTAGATACTGCACTGGCAATATTAAGATACTGTATAAGCAATAAACCTAACCATAATCCACTACATAATCAGTGTCATACTTTTCACACCTGACCAAGAGTCTTCTCTCTACCAATCTGTAGTCCCCAGCAAGACCTGTAGAAATACTTTCCATATTTGATTTCTCCACAATTCCTGTAGACTTTGACAGTACTGATTTGTCTAGGTACTCTTTGTGCTATTCCATCTCTTATTTTGGCATGTATGCTGATTGCAAGCCCATTGGGCAATGCAACTCACTCTTCTATAGTAAATAGTAAGACAGTGGCCTCAGAGTTCAGCCTGTGTAGAAGAGCGATTATAGTAAAATAATTTAGAATGCCTAAGGTGTTACAATATTGTACTAGGAAAATACCCTCATCCAAACTACCATACATATTAGAATGCTTAAGTACCACAGCCTAATTGTACAACCAGACACTGGATTTCTATCTTCAAGAAAAACCTAAACTATTAGATTTATCAACCATTCTGGCTGATAGGAATGCCATCCCAGCCAGACCTCATACCAGGTCTTTCTCTTTCCTCTTCCTGGTAGCAAGGGGCAGCTAGAGTTTTAAAGTTATTCCTCAGCATTACTTCAGTTTTTAGAGTGAGACTGCAGATGTCTAAAACTGTGCGTTTATGCAGTCAGCATCATAAGACACACACCTTTCATCTTTAAAAAAAAGCCCAATAAAAAATAATAATTTGTGTGAATAATAGAGTGCCTAAATTTTACTGGGATGGGCATTAGCACCTTGCAAAGCTACACACAGGTCACAAAGCACCTTTTCTCCCTCACTTAATGTACAGTTACTGTTACTATTCTAGATTGCTCAGCGGTTTTTGTCGGGGTGACCCTGGAGACTAGAAAAAAATTACCCTGTCCTAGGAGAATGCAGGCTTGGATTTGAGCAGTGTGGCACTCTAATGAAAAGCTGCTATAAGGAAACCTGGCCCTGCTCTTGGGCTGACAAGGAGGGGGCTGAGTATCTATTATCTATCTATCTATCTATCTATCTATCTATCTATCTATCTATCTATCTATCTATCTATCTATCTATCTATCTTCTATCCTGGGGTCCCCAAGATAAGCATCACTGGTTTTATCTCCACAAATCTTCAGACATGTGATACCACTCAGCAAAGGGACAAAGACAAGCACCAAAAGAGGACAAATCACCTGTTCAAGATCCACATCTGTGTAACCACTAGGCTCCTCAGAATTAATACGACCATACGATGAGCCTGCATTCTGATTACATCCCATCTGGGCAAAATCAACACCAAGGAACAAGTTGGACTGTGAACTAGCTTGACTGAATAATTGTGCAGGCTGATGAAAAAAACCACAGTTACAAACCACTTCCTTAGATTGTTAACCTCCCTCCTGAAAGGAAGCATAATGGCTCCACTAACAAGCCAGACACACTGAGAGTAGCAGAACTAGGCCACCTCCAGCACAAGAAGTCTGATTGCGTCAGTATTTCACAAGTGTTTCTTCGGTAGCATCAGAAACAGGAAAGGGCAGTGACTCCTCTAAGCACAGAATACAGTGAGTCCCAATTGCCATCTACACCTGCTTCCCAGAGGTCTGTAACAAAACTTAGCTCTTTTTACAGTATTTTCCACCCTACTGAAAACAGTCAGAAGTTAAAGTCTTAAAAAGAGCCTAAAAAGGCTACGGAGGAAAAAGTCACCATTTCTTTTGAACCAAAGGCACACTCTAGCTCTCTGTAGCCTCCTTGGAAATTCCCAGCTCCTGCTATTTTGAGAGCTGAAGGCAGATGTTAAAGAAGATAGAGGGTTCTTGCATTAAAAAGTCTTTATGTTATTATATTTAAAACAACTGTACTCACAGTACAATAGAATAGACATACACAGCCTAAATATACAGTCTTCATAGTGTTCCTGTTGCTATGAAAGGGAAAGGGAAAACTCCAAATGTGAGGCTCTGAAGCCTTTTGAGTTAAATATCCTCTATGACAGAGGCTATATGATACATAGACTGCCCTGATGATTTACACTTGAAAAATGATTAAAGGTTTTCAAGAAATGAGGATCCCCAAAAATAATTATATCACCAGATGTGAATGATTAATGCAAGAAACAGAATTTAAAGATATATTGAGCATTACTTTAAGGGCTGCAACAGCCAAGTACGTCTTCTACTAATAAAACCTACTACCATGTTGTTATTGTGTCCTTCCAGTTACATCAGTGTTCTGATGTGATTAAGGAAATATCTGTTATTTTATGCTTGACTCATTTTCCTCTGTCAGACTGTAATTTGTCTGTGTTACTAATGGGTTTGTCTGTGAATTAGTGTTCCTGGCAAATTATGCTTCTGAATTTGCCTGAAATTCCCACATAATTTATAGAAATGGTTTCCAAATGTTGAGGTATCATCTAGCAATGGCAAGGAAAAATAGTGCTGAAATCAGGAAGGAAAGGGATCAACTGACTTCTAAAAGAAGACATACTTTGTGAAGTTCATTTTATACTGTTACCTATGTTTTTAGTTTGGAATCAGGGACAATGCACCCAATGTGGATATATCCAGGTTCTCTTGCTTAGAAAAATAGGGGCGAGTTATAGAACATCGCTGGAAAACTCCTTCTGTCTGCAATGTAGGTCAGAATAAAGCTTGGTCTTCCTTTCATGTGGCTTTTCATCCCAAGAGCATGTGCTAAACAAAGGTCTTCAGCAAGTGTGAGGAGACTCAAGCTTAAACGTGCTCACAAACTTTGGGAAAAGTAAGTTGTTGACAGATGCAATACTTTCAGAACTGAAAACAAATGGACTTCTATATTGGCATATATCTACTGCAAAAATAACTACAGGCTTATACTTCTTCTCTCTATAAAACTGTAGCTTGTCCATGGTGCTGAGTATCAGGCACAACAGTGACACTGAGCGCATTTATTTTGGCTCCATACAACTCTCATGATTGTCACTACTTGGCAATCATGAGACTACAGAAAAAGTCACATACTAAATATCAAGGAAATACCCTCTCCCCTCATTTCAATATGATCCTGCCACCTTCACTTCTGCTATTTGGGGATGTCTTGCCTAAATAAGGCTCTTCCTGAGTACCAACGAGCCTGTAGCCAGAGAAGACTGTCCTGCTGCAGTTACTCCACTTTTAAGTAATGAGCTGGAGATCTGCATATAAGCTTCAGCTGCAGACAAAGTAGCTTGTGCTCTGTGGAGCACCTCTCCTGGATTTATTTTTTCCCAAGCAGAGTGAAAATTGTAAACATCTTATGTTCTTCATTTAATAAACTGTTCACCAACTAAATAGAGTATTGATCCATAATTCAAAACAAAATATCATTTTAAATGACTAATCATTTCCTCTTTTCTGGTCTCTGGAAACAAATTAAAAAATTAATTAGAGGAGGATTGGAAATAAAATATTGTGAAAGTACAAAATAAATTTTTGATGATTTCATTTTTCCCTATTTCTCATTTTTCCCATTTCTCCTATTTCTATCAACAGAGAATATGGTTTCCCAGCACTTTTTAATGCAAAGAAGGCTCTGGTCAAAAGCTACAACATTTGGGCTGAAGAGTGGCTCTCTTGGCCTGACTGTACAGGCATTGTCCAAAGAACTAAGTCAGAAACCTGTGGCCTTGGGAAAATGAGAGCCAAGGCACACTGCAATTGTATTTCATGGAGAACTGGATCAGAGAGAAACTCATTGTAGCAAAGAAGTAAGAGAAAATTTTAGAGACACATTATCAGATCAGCTCTGTATACGAATGCAATTGTTGCATAGGAATAGAACAGAAAGACAAGAACCAACCTGGATTTACCAATGAAATAATAAATTTCTAAAGGCTAAAGGCAGAAAAAAATGTCATGTTATAAAAAATGTTTCCTACTTTATGGTACGGCAAAAAAAAATTATGTTATATGCATAAAAGCCAACAACCAGCAGTTACAGCTGAATCAAATGGCTTTTAAGTGATTCTGTGATAGTGCTAAAACACTACAGAGTAGCCCTGTTGCCCCTTACAAATTCATTTCTGGCTAAATCAGTCATCTTGATGGGAGAGCAGAGATATTTTTGTGTGCAACACCACACAAAGCCTTTGCTGAGTCACTTTTTTCTGTCTCTATCAGCATACCAATTGATATCAGAATTCAATTACTTATTCATGTATTTGTACTAGCTCAGGATTTCCCAGACTCCTGAGCTCTTGCTGGTGGTCTGTATGTCTACCCTGCATTCATTCTGCTGCATGCCATACATCATTTTATCAATTGGTATAATTGCCCATCAGAGCACTGCCTGGCACTTCTCATTAGCATTCTTTAATTACAGCAGGACTGAATGGCATGTCATTTACTTGTAAAAACTATTCACTGTATAATACAAAAGTGATTATAAGCTAATCTCTAAGCTCTGGCTACAGCTTGGACCTGACATTTTTACAGACATCTATACCTCATTCTGGTAGTTCATGACAACACATCCCCTTGACAAAGCTGTCGCCTGTTAATAAGCAATTTATTCTAATTCGTTATCTCACACTTTATTAAGCATAGGGTAAACAAGGAGCTGGGAAATTCTTCTATAGGTTATTTGACTAGTAAGTAAATGTTCATGCTAATTTGAGCTACTCTCTTAGCTCCTACTTTCTGATTCCAGTGTCTAAAAGGAAGTTTGTATTTCAGGAGTTATGTAAGTTTTGTAGTACAAATAAGAACTAACATGTTCTGCCAGAGTGTTGGCCCCTTTACCTGAGCTATCTTGTAGAAAGTGATAGCACTGTAATAACTCTGAAGAGAAAAATAATAGGTCTCTTATAGACTATACTTACTCTGCTCAACATAGTCTGAGTAAACCCCCTGAATCAGAGTTCTCAAGTAGTCAGCCACAGAAGAGGCAAAATGTGGGTAAAGCAAGAAAATGGAAGAGTTGAAAAAGAGGAAGGGGTTTCTATGAGAATTTGGAGTCTGCTGAGAAGGCAGGCGGGAATCAGAACTTCAAATCCAAATACTTGAAATTCCTCCTCTGTCCAGTTTCAGAAATCTAAAACCTCTGTATTACCAGCCATTTGTATAATCCTGTGCCAAGCCAGCCAGATAACAGAACAGTTTCTCCTCACAGAACAAGGTTAAGTTGCAGAAACTCTTATTAGTCTTAGTGATTGATCTACAAGCAACCCTGTCATTGGTGTCTACATAAATGTTATCATCTTAGTTGATCAAAGCAAATTATGTTTTTAGATCTAACATGCTTAAGTCTAAGAATAGTTTCAAGGTGACAGAAGTAAAACAAGCATTTTACTGTGCAAGCGCAAAGCTGAGATTAGCCAGGTTGATTTGTTACTGAAAGAAAGAAAAATGACTATGTCCTCTAGGGAATAAATGCCATTTTGCCATTTAGGCTAAGGAGAAATGTGGTTAGCCCCACTAGCTGAATACAGAAATCCAGACTACAAGTTGGTTTTCCCCACCACACTGAGCACAACCATCTTTATACTGGACAAAGTGGGCAATATTAACACCCCCAATCAAACCCTTAATCAGGATTTGGTTTCATGCCCACATAGGAGGTTCAGCACACCAAATGGCTGAAAGGTGACCTTGTGAAAGATTATTTTTTCTTTTTATAAGCCATACTTCAGTGTACAACTGAGAGACTGCTTCTAGAAAGGGCAGCTTTTAGAAGAAAAAACATGGTAAGCAAAACAAGATACTGTCTGGAGAGAAATTCATCTTCAAGAAGGGAAGAAAGATAACATTCACCTGATTTAAGATGCTAATTTAAAGGGGAAATTACTACTCAAAGCACAATGAGGTAATGTTCTCTGTGCCGTTAACTGCCTCTGGCCTTGAATCTGAAAGCAGAATGTCATCTTTCTCCCACTGTGGAGAATTTGTGGAAGATTCCTTGCCAGCTGTACCCAGAATGTTTACATTGCTTTGTCACACATGTTCCCATCCAAATGTTATTTGTACTACAGGATCCATGGTATTTTCCCACATGAAATGAATGTGTTTCATACCATAGGAATTGATTATTTAAGGCAATGACCAGCCAAATTCATTTCAAGTAAAACAGAGAAATGGGCACTGGTTATTCGGCACTACAATTTAAAGGAACTCCTGCAAAGCTGGAAAATGAATTTTATTAATAAATGTTCTTCTCCCCAAAATATTCTCATTATAAAAGTTTTAGTTACAATAATTGAACTGATCAATTCACAAAGGAAGCTTGAAAAACAGTCTTTCAGCATAGTATTTGATAGAAAAACAGGGAACAGTGAGGGAAAAGGAAACACACAAAAAAAAAAAAAAAATTTTTTTTCTTCTCCTCTGTTTATTGTAAAGTGCACTGCCCCACCCTGCACAAACCATTTTTAAGGCAAAACCTAATGAAATTAGTTGCTGAGACAGATAATTTCTACAGCAGGCCCCAACTGTGACTCATTCACAGGTGCACAGACATTGCATATGTTCTTCATCAGTGCACCTAAGTCATCTTTGAAGCTAGCACAAATTGACAACAGCAATGATGACTAAAATTAAAATTTTTCCTACAAAAGTAATGTTAGAATAGAAGAAAATGGTTTAAGACACTGACTCTTTTGTCAGGTTTGCTGCAGATGAAAGTCAGCTAAGAAACCAACATTTTAGACAGTCTTGTAAAAGTGACATCATTATAAAACTCCACTGTTTTGTCTTGAGATTCCTAAGTAATGCCACAAGAATGACAAGTTACCATGCTGCAGAATTAATGGATTTCTACCAGCAGGACATTCTTCCCTCTCTTCTCTTCACTCTTTAGAAAAGAGGAACACAATTTTGCTTGGTGGATGAAAATACTGAAGGCAGTGGCCAAATCACACATTTCATTCCCATTTTTCTCAGGAGCTGACAGAGACCTCTGAAAAGAAAAACACAAAACTTGCTATTTTTACCTTTTTTCCCCTAATATGTTGCTAGTGATTGGTAAAACAGCAATCTCATCTTCATCAGGAGAATAATTTCATAAAGCAACAGTAATTTTATAATATGTATTTCCATATACGCCTATTCCCTTTTCCCCTGTACTGCTGGATGAGAGGAGGTAGAGAATTCAAGAGAGAAGTTGAGCCCAGGAAGAAGAAAGGGGGGAAGTTATTTAAAGATTTAGTTTTTCTCATTATCTGACTCTGATTTTTCACTGGTAATAAATTCAATTAACTTCCTCAAGTCAAGTCTGGTTTGCCCATGACAGTAACTAGTGACTGATCTCTCTCTGCTCTTATCTTGATCCACAAGCCTTTCACTGTATTTTCTCTCCCCTGCCCAGCTGCTTGGTGGGCAGCTGGCAGCCAGTCAGGATCAATTCACCACAAACATACAATAAAATATCACTGCTTTGCTTGAAATCCTTTAGCTTGGAGAAGGGAAGGCTCCAGGGAAACATTATTAGGTCTTTCAATATTTAAAGAGGGCTTATAAAATAGGTGAAATTAGATTTTTATCAGGGCCTGTAGCAAGAGGACAAGGTGGTAACAGTTTTAAACTAAAAGAGGGAAGATTTTAATTAGGTATAAGGAAGAAATTTTTCACTGTGGGGGTGGTGAGGCACTGGAAAAGGTTGTCCAGAGAAGTTGTAGATGTCACATCTCAGGGAGTATTCCAGACCTGTCTGGATGGGGCTTTAAGCAACCTGGTCAAGTGGAAGTTGTCTCTGCCCACAGCAGGGCGGTAGGACTGCGTGATCTTTATTCGTCCCCTCTAACATGAACCAATCTATTTATCTATGAAATAGCCAAAATATTCTCACAGAATTAAAGTAAAACATCAATTCATCTTTATTTGGGCACAAAATCATAGTAGTAGTGAAGGCAATGTCCACCCAGGAAGGGCAGCATAGAAAACCATTGTCTTCTGATTTAAGGACTGGTTTTCAGAGGATAATCTGTTCTTCCACCTGTCTGTGCAGCATCAAACATGCAAATGTTACCACATCACAAGCTAGTGATACAACCCAGAAGCAAAAAAACCCCATATTTAATTTAATCATTGACAGACATATCTTTGGGGCAGCTTAGGAGTGTCTTCTCAATTTGTGCTACATTTTATAGCAAATTTAATTTAAACAGGCATCAGACAAAGTATATAATCAGCCTCTTGATTCCCACATTTGGGATTCTATGGTTTTGCCTAAAAGCCTCCTGTGGGCTCAGACTCTCAGTAGCCAGCCCAGATCCCCCAGCTTCTAAGAGATCCAACAGTACCTCATTATAATGAAGGTGCAGGGTGCCCTGCATGCTCAACAGCAGCCCATTTCTTCCTCGAGCCTGTTGTTAAGAGGAAGCAGTGATTTGCTTCTAGCTGAAGAAATACTTAATTAAGTCTTTTATAAATTATACAAAGAAGCCAAAACTTTCCAACCCTGTAATTATTGTTATTTGTTTAGCTCACAGCTCTTTTATAAAGAAGCAGGCTTCAGTTCCAGCTATCTGTTGCAGAGATGTACACTGCAGGTGTCAAAGTGAACTAAAGAAAGAAAAGGACTATGTGAACCAAATAATTCAGAATAATTCTGCTACCAGAAAATTACTGCTTCACAGAGAAGTTTCCTTGGATTATAAAAATTAGAGACTTAAAAGCTACATTTTATATATAAACCGAGGCTTTCTTTGTGCTTATTATTTCATGTAGTTTTTTGTAGTTTAAAACTTACAGAGACCAGCCACATGTCTTAAGTCAGAATAATTCCATCGCTGTCCAGCTGGAAGTGAGTGCAAAACTGAGAAGGAAGCTGTTACTAGTTGGGAGCTAGTAAGTCACCAGCTGAGTAGTCTTATTCCAAGACTGTGAGAGAGCCATAAAAGTGAAGAACGAAGTGAGAAAGTATGACTCCAGCAATGCCAACTTGTTACTCTAAATCCCAGGGTGATGATGTTCATGCCACTGCTAAGAGCAGTAAATTCCTAGTTTAATCACAATTAGTGATTAAATCAGACTTTCAGAAACACAGCCTCAGTGAATTCATACAATACAGTGAGATGCAGAGGGAAAGAGCCCAACCCTCATGAAGCTGCTCATTGAAACAATATGGCCTATGAACTAAAATAAATCCTTTCCCCAGGCTTAAACTAATAGCAGCACAATTCAGTCAGACCTTGAGTGTTCAAACACATTATCCTGCAAATGGACCTCAGTTGCTGGGAGACACATTAACCCAAATAAAAAGACAGCAATGTTGAGAACCAGCTTTAATAAAATGAAGAAAGGATGACAGCTTCCATTAAAATGGCATTGGAAAACCTTTAACTTAGCAAAACCTAATTGGTCAAGTTAGCTTTCTTTTACCTTACATCTGTTTTCTAAGTAACAGAAACATTCAAGGCAGTACATAAATCTACAATGGGGTATGCTGTAAGGAAGGTTAAGGGAAAACCATTTCACCAGGACTAGTACATCCACATAAAATGAAGCTGCAAAAAACTAAACTATAATAATAGTTGTTAGTTTGGTACACAGCATTCACAATGTCGTCAACACAAGGATTTCAGACTTTTTTTAAAATCTCATGTGAGGTTTCTTGTTCAAAAACCACTCAAACACTTGTCTCCATGTCTTTTGGCACTGAAATGATCTGATTTTTGTGCTTCAGACTCCTGAAAAATCAGGATGCTTATTTGCCTTCCCAAGTAATAATAACATATGTCCATTTCCTCATTTCAGAGGTTCTAATTTGTGGCATACAAGGAACACCAGGAACTGAGATTACAAGATTACTGTTAATCCTGCTTCATATTAGATCCTGCTTCCTCCAGAAGCATTATTACTCTGGCAATTAAGTGGATTGCAAAAGTGGATTTATTATTAGCCCCTTGATTACCCTGCAGATGTTTTAAACTTGTTGTTCTTCAGTCGAATGTTCCTGAAATTAACGGTTTTCAGAGTCTTTAAAAACACAGTTTAGTAATTAGGGCACAGCATATAATTACGCTTTTTCATAAAAATAGATATTTTACAAGAGAGTCCTTTATTAAATAGACTATGACTCAAAAGGAAAACACTCACAGAGGACTGAAATGCTCATTATGTAACTCAGAATATTCAAGTGTTGTAACAGGAGAACGTGTAAGATTTGCAGCACACCTGAAGGATGGGATGCCACCCAGAGGAATCTGGACAATCTTGAGAAGTGGGCACATGAGAATCTCATGAAGGTGAAGACCCAGAGCAAAGTCCTGCCCCTGGGTCAGGATAACCCCCAGTATCAATACAGACTGAGAGATGAATGAATTGACAACAGCCCTGCCAAGAAGGACTTGGGGATTCTGCTAGGTGAGTGGCTGAGCATGAGCCAGCAATGTGTGCTAGGAGCCCAGAAAGCCAACAGAATCCTGGGTTGCATCCAAACCAGCGAGGCCAGCAGAAAAAAGAAGGGGATTCTGCCCCTCTGCTCTGCTCTGCT
>VXBB01003820.1:206107-224707 GCA_013399915.1 Illadopsis cleaveri
GAGCCTACAAGAAAGATGGAGAGGGACTTTTTACAAGGGCATGTAGTGACAGAACAAGGGGAAATGCCTTCAAACTGAGAGTAGATTTGAATTAGGTATTAGGAAGTACTCATTACTTTGAGGGTGATGAGACACTGAAACAGGCTGCCCAAAGCATTTGTGCATGCCTCATCCCTGGAAGTGTTCAAGACCAAGTTGCGTGGAGGTCTGCACTACCTATTCTAGTGAAAGGTGCTCCTGGCCACAGCAGGGAGGGTAGAACTAGACGATTTTTAAGGTCCCTTCCAACCGAAACCATTCTCAAAGTCTGTCTTCTTAAGTCAATAAGTCAACCTTCCACCAAGGCAACACATTTGCTTATGCATTTGCTTGAAACTTAAGCATGAAACACAGCCCATATTTAAGTGCTTTGCAGCAATTTCTACCACTCTGGTGCATAACTCACAAAGGAAATTTCTACAATATAGCACTGATATAACACATTTCCTCCACAAATAACAGTATCTTATTTCATTGCTTTGCTATCAGGTTTCAGAATATCTAATCAAGGAACAATTACCTCTTCTTTAATACAGGATTATCATAAATACATTTTCATGGCAAACTGAGGTGTCTCCTGCAGCGAGGAATCTACTTAACCTAAGCACAAAATAGTTTCTCAGCTCTGTTGGCCCTCCCCAGCAACTACATGCTGAACCACTCGGTTCCAGCACAATTATCAACTGTTTGCCATTAGGGAAGAAACTAGAGGAAAAGGTTACATGTTTTCTAGCTGCTATTTCCAACTCATACATCTCACTACCTAGTTGAGGGAAGACAAAATTGCCTACGAAGTTCAGTTGCCATTTCTGATTTCCTTTATTGTGTAAAGAGACCTTGAAAATGTAACCACTTAATTGGTGGAGCACCAGGTATCACACCTCCAACTTCTTAATTCAGGAGATTACCAAAATTCCTTCCATTGCAAAAAGTCATCCAGCTCAGATGACCTTAGCACTCCATCTTCAATGTCTCATCAGCAGTCCTGAGAACCTAAATGCTCTGCTCACCTATAATTACTTCTCTAAAGTCATATGGTTCTACTGGGAAGACATGTGTTTATCAGGAAATGTTGCAGGGCTGTGATCTTGCTGGGATCATGGAGAAATGGTAAGGTGACTTGTATGACTGGAGCCCCGCAATGAACAGATTCTTTTTACGGGATAAGGACTAAGAAGATGACAAGTACAGGTGACATCATAGTGGTTGTTGGCTAAAAAGACACCTTAACAGAGAGAAGTGGATGAGGTTCTCTATGGCTGGAAGCAGCTTCACATCTACAGGCCCTGGTCCTCAACAGCTACAGGAGGCATAATACAGCAAGATAAATGCAATTAAGGAGGTTCCTGAGCATCAATGACTTCCTGACCCAAGTGACAGAGGAACCAAAGAAACGGTCTGCTGGACCTCATACCACCAAACAAGGAGCTTGTTGAAGATGTGAAGGTCAAAGGCAACCTCGGCTGCAGTGAGCATGAGATACTGAAGTTTAGGATCCTGAGATGCATTAGCAGAGCAAAAACCAAGCACAACATTGGTCCTCAGAAGAGCAGATGTTTGCCTCTTCAAAGGTCTGCATGGTAGAATCTGATGGGATAATGCCCTGGAGGAAAGAGGCTCTTCTCTGTGCCCAGTGACAGGGCAAGAGGCAACGGGCACACATTGAAACACAGGAGTTCCCTCTGAGCACCAGGAAACTTTTACTGAGTGACCAAGCACTGGTACAGGTTGCCCAATGAGGTTGTAGAGTCCCCACCATTGGAGCTGTTCAAAAGCTGTCTGGACAAGGTCCTGGGCAACCAGACTGGGTGAACATGCTTGGGCAGGGGTGGGGGTTGGACCAAATGACCTCCAGAGGTCCCTTGCAAACTCTACCTTTATGGGATTATGTGATTGATATGTTAAGACTCACTTAAAAGAGGAAAGACACTCCACCGTATTCCCTCTGTTTTTATTATTCTTATTTCTTCCAAAAATAGCAGAACAATGTATTTTCAAATGAAATTTGATACAAGAAATCCAACGAAACTAGTTTAGACACACACAAATTTCAAAGAAACATTTCAGCACTTCTGAAGTGTCATCATTTCTAGCTAGTTTCATGAGTACTAAGTCTAGCAGACAAGAACATCTTGTCTTAATTTCAGCAGCAGAACTGACAGATTTCACTGCTTCAGTGAAGGTTACAGGTGTTCTTCTAGACAAAAAAAAACAGGAGCTATGGAGGGAAGAGTACAACCTAATTACAGGGGGAAAGCAATACAACTAAAAACTCTTATAATTTGAACATTTAAGTCTTAACAGAAATGTTCTCTTCTAGGTTTGCTCTAACTTTCCAAAATACTCATGCACCATTCATCGTTTCATCTCTATGTTAAATTTATTAGCCAACAGCAGCCATCAGCTACTGCTAGCCCAAAACTGGAGAGAAAAAACATGAAGTATTCAAGTCCTCTCAGTAACAGGTGGCTACAAGCACATGGCAAGTTGAGCAAACACCATACAGAAATCCCTAAGCCAGCTCTAAGAGACTAACAAGCAGCTATGATGGTAGTTAGGCACCGTTCTGCCCACTGGTATCATTTGATTACATTCCCAAACAAAATATGTGGCTCTAATTTGGGGATTGTTACCCACAAGTACCAGAGTGTGCATGCATGTACACAGCCCTCCCTTCCAGAAGGAACTGCTGGTATCCTCAAATATTACACAGGCTCCCTTTTTGGTTCATAATCCATGACATGACCATGTTTTTAATGCCTTAAGACAGCAATGAGGTCCCCATCACCACCAACAGCTCATCCTATTGCTAAGCCCATTTGGAATTCTGTGAAACAAGAAAGAAAGGCATCCTAAGATCTGTCTACTAAGTTTCAAGAAACACTAAAACTCTTGAAAAGTCAGGAGAGTCTTTAATACAATAAAAAATGTTCAGTAATCTAACTTCAGCAGCTGTTACTAATTGCGGCATAGTCATATTTGGAAAACAAAGGAGAGATTTAAAACGTTAGAAATTAAGTACTTTCAGAGAAGTTTCGTACAGAACAAACTCATTTAATCTTAAAAGCACCATGAAGTGACACTACATATCAGCAAGCAGGAAAAACAAGAACACCATGGGATTTTACCATGTAAACTACGCCATGAATACCACTAAGGTAGATTTACAATGCAGGCTTGAGCACAGCACAGAGGTTCTCAGACTGACTCAGGTATTTTTTGCTCTGCATGCAATGTAGACATACCCTCTGTGCTGAACAGATCTCATTATGAACTAACTGAGCTCTGCAGAACAGTATTTAGGCCCTCATTCTGCATTATCAAAGTTAACGTTCTGCCATCAACTTCAGAAAGTGCAGGGTCAGGCGCATAACCACAAACATACCTCAACAAACAAAACATTTGTTTCTAACAAAGTTATGTGAGTTCAAACACAGGTTTTGACAGCATGCAGATTGCTTACAAATGCTTAAAAAGACTGGTTCAGAATCTTTCTTATATATACACACACAAGTCCATCTGTCACAGACAGGCAATGTAACTCTGAATCACGAGCTTGCTCTAGTTTTTGGTAGTGTCCTGCACACGTCTGATAATTAAAAAATAAAAAATAAAAAAATAGTTGCCACAATGGATTTCTGATCATTCCAACTTGCACATGGATATGATCTCTTCTTGCTGCATCCAGTATGTGAAGTTTCATGGTTGCTTCTCAAATGCAAATACCAAGTAAATACCTAAAAAAGAAAATGGGAGTATTTAAAGTTTCAGCTTTCTTGGTGACTCAGTAACTAAGTTTTCAAAATGTAACCAGGCTGATATTATACCCAAACAACCTGTTACCAGATTATTGAAATTACAAAAAATCTTATGATTTTCCAGTGACTAACTCTAGCATTCCACTCCAGCATAGCTTTACATATTTTCAGAAATGTGAATGAAATTCATAAATTACTGTGCCATTCTACATACAATAAACATACACTAGCACATAAAAAGTCATATGCAAGTTAGGTTTAAAGACTCCTTCATACGCGCAGTAATAGACAATCAGAGCTGAAAATATTAACTTCATTTTTAATTGAATGAACTCATGATATCTATTATCCATTTTGCTCTTTTAAATTTTGATGGACAAAGATGAAATTATAGCATTTTTTCAAGTCCAGAACACTATGATTCTATTAATGGATACTCGTACAGTCCACACCAGCACCCTTGGAAAACTCTTAGTTGGCATATAATCAATGCCAGATGTTCCTGTGCTCCATACCAGACAGACATGTTTAATCAGTTGCTTGAGATCACAGGTCTAATTAAAACACCTGTAGATTTCCACTTGAATTCAACTTTTATTTTAATGAATGAGGTGCCACAGCTACTTACAAAACTTTCAAGACAAGCTTATCAGACAGTCCTTAGCAACAATGCAAAGTTCCATGTAAGGAGCAAACTGTGCTTATACTCTTATCAGAAGCTCAATACTCCAAATGTTTCTGGAAAAATAGACTACTCAGGAAACACAGTAATCACTGAACTTTTAAAGGTATAAATATTTTTTTAGGTACAAAAGTTTATTAAAAGCCCCTTTCAAACAGATAATTGAGATAATACTTCTAGATTGCTGGAATTTATGTCTACCTTATAATTCACAGATTCAAAAAATCAGATAATAATTTAAGAAAGCTGAGTGAAGTTTTTTCTCACCTGTGAAGTAAACAGCATTTTTTTTTTTAAACTAACACAACCACTATAATGGCCTGCAAAAACACAAATCCTGGTTGGCTGCACTTATGCATTTCCTTCCCAATTTCTTGAGATGTGCACACTACATATGTATACACAGACATTTTGAATTACACAAATAACAACATCTTATTATATTTAAAATCTGGATTTTCTTCCATGATTAATAGGCTATTTTACACACTTTTCAAAGCAGTCATTCAGTCAATACTGTTTTCAAACCCATTACTTACTTGTTGCTTCCCATTCAGACTTACTCAAAGTTCCCTAGAAGGAGACAAAAAAACCCACAGTTTCAACAAAAAATAAGGAAACAATAAAATACTAATTTAGTTCCATCTTTCACTGACCAGTGTCTAACCACCCACACTGACTGGCTATTTAGAGGCAAGAAAAGCATTACTTTAGACCACAGATATTTATAACTCCACTAACTATGATGCTCTGGAACTGGAAGACCCAGACAATGGAATACACCTGAATTAAACAGGTACAGGAGAATGGGCAAACATCAGTTGGTCCAGATGCCTCTGCAATGCAGAGCATGTCTGTGTGCATCACCACACACCAGTGGGACCTGACCTGGCTCCAGCTCCTGGTTCAGACCCAGTATTTGTGCAGAAGTCAGGGAAAGGCCCCATAGTAAAGAAAAGGCCCCATACCATGGTGCTGCCACCTTCCTCAGGAACACTGCCTGCCTCCACCAAACAACACAACCCTGCACACAGAAACTCTGTCTGCAAGAGACTAACCCCCACCCTCACATTCTGGAAAAACAGCCTGCCTTCCAGCCTAGGAAACTCCCAGCTCAGCTGATCAGATGAAAGCAGGGCAAGTTCACAAGTAAAAAGCTGCTGCCACTTACCCCACCACTTAAGAAACATAAGGCAACAACAAGAAGCTAATTTTCTGCTCTGCTCACTCCATCCCCATCCAAGAAGTCCTCACTGGGGGCATAATTTAGTCCATAAGCTACCCACTGACCAAACAGTTCACCTTTTAAAACAGCACTTGGCAACAGACGTCTTCAGTCTGACTTGGCCTTTCTCAAGTTCTTAAGCCTATTTCTTAAAACAAGCATTTTTCTTTTTTTTTTTTTTTTTTATTTCAAATGTAGAGGGCAGGGTTTTTTTCTCTCTTGGTGCAGCATTTTTATATTTGCAGTAAGAGGACTACACATCAAGAACTCAGAACATGAACAGTATATGAATCAATGATTTAAAAAAAAAAACAAAAACCAAACAACAAAACCAAGTGGAAAACTTTAAGCTGACCACTCTCATGCTGTACTGATGAAAATGGAAAGAATGATTTCAAATATATACAGTATTATGAGGAAAGCTTTGAAGCCTCCCATCAGAGAAATGGAAATAATGCTTTAAATCAATATTGTGAAGATCCAGGCATATAAGAAGATTCTTCAAATTAAGAATAGTTAAAACAGCTGTCAAGTAAGAGGGAAAAAATATCCTTTCCTTTCTGCATTATTACAAATTTCTTAACAGCTACCAAATTAAGTGAATTTGACCCTTTGAGTATCGGATACAGATTATATGAACCTCTCAGCCCTGCAGCTCTACAGTTTTTCACATGCTAAGAGACACTCATACCAACTCTACTGCAGTTGAAATGAAGAAGGTACCACAGTTTGAAAGATCAGGACCTCAACTTTAAGACATCATTATCTCTAGTGAAGTATAAAGGAACTTACCAATGGTAACTTTGCCTTGCCATCTTTGATAAACTCTTTTGCGTGCTCATAATCTTCAGGTTTATCAGAAACAAGCCTGGAATCACCAAGTGTAGAATATGGCTGCAGAACATTGAACAAAGCATTGAGTAGTGAGATACATTAATCACATCAAGTAAAGGGTTTGTCACAACACAGTCCACGACAGAGGTCAGTAAGTCTTAAAAATATTTTAAATTTAAGTCTCTCCTTTATAGCATCCTCAGGAATAGGTCTGATGTTCCCTACTTACCAGAAAATCTGACAGCCAGGAATTATAAATTAAGTTTTATCCTTATGTCTCTAAAGCAGGTGAAACAGAATTACTATAAACACTCTCCTTCAGGTACAGCTCATTATGAGCATTACCCAGATTTACCTTCTTTTAGAAGAGCAACTATACCAGCATCTCTTCAGCAGAAGTACTAAGAAATGGGCAACTACAATTTCAAGCAGAACAACTAAAATGCTTCAATAACACATAGGCTGTAACAGAAGTATACAACAGGTTCTTCAAAACTAAGATGTACTTATTAAGGATCCCAGTTACTAGTGATCTGTGCAAATAAATCAGTCCTTAGTTGCAAGTGGCCACTGCCTTAAGACAACTCTCACTTTCCTAAGAAGGAAGATGGTAAGCCAAAGGCTGTGTCTCTGTGCTGCTGCTGGTGTGAGCCCATACACAGCACCATCACTTTTAGAGTCAACAAGTGCAGTCAAGTTGCAGCCTGTGACTCAGCTGTGTAAGTCACCAATTACTTGATCTGAGAGTTTTCTGCTGAAGAATTCTATTGTTTGAGGGAGGAGGAAAGCACAGAGAACTGCAAGTAAAACCAAAGCGTCTAGAGGTGGCCTGGAAAAACTTCTCTGAAGCTGCTAAAATGATCCAGGGTAAGAGCCTGAGCATTAAAAAAATAAGCAAAAACATTGGGCAAAACCATATGCTCAGTTACAGTTAAGTAGAATTTTCTTCTATGAACACAGACTGTCCTTTTATTCGTACAAGGATTCCTTTCTGTCTTTTCAGTCAATATTCCTTGGACAAAGATCCAGCTTTCAGTCCCTCTGCTGAGGAAGAAATGTATTACAGTCACCACTATCTGACACTTGGCATGATTCTTGGGCTTCTGTTTCCTGCTTCACAAGAACAGAAACTTGCCTCAATATTGAAATATTATCTTCAAAACCTGAATTATCTATTGGGTGGGACCTGGGCTGGACCAAGAAAAGAGTGTGAGGAGGAAGGAGAGAGACAAGAAGTATTATGAACAAACCACAATCCCTCTTCCCCCACAAAGGAAGGGAGAGGAGGTAGAAAGGTCAGGAGTGAACAAATTAAGCTGAGCCTGGAATAGGCAGTGGGTGGGACAAAGGTGTTTTTAGGTTTTCATGATTTCTACTTTCTACTTTTTTTTCTTTTTTTTTGCAATTAATTAAATTAACCTTCTCCAGGTTCAGTCTGTTTTGTCTGTGACTGTAATTGCTAAGCAATCTCCTTGAATTTATCTCGACCCACAAGGTTTTTTTCGCTATTTTCTCCCTCCATCCTTTTGGGAAGAGGGAACAGGAGTGCAGGTCAGTGGGTGCCTGGCAGCCAGTCAGGGTCAACAACCATAATCACAATTTCAGTCCCAGGAACTATATACTTTCTATTGGTAGCCCTTAATTAATTGCAAGATGTTCACAAAGGGAATTTCAATTATCGCACAAAATTAACAATACGTAAAATGCTATTAAAATCAAACAAGTCAACTCCAAATTTACCTCCAGGGCCTGCATTCTCCTTAACAGCATTTTATGCTCGTCATTCTTGATTTTTTCTTCATAGAATTCCCGAAATGTCATTTTGTAGACTAATTTCATACCATGCTTCTTTGCCATTCTGTAAAAAAATAACAAGCTTCATTAGGGAAGCTGCAAAATTATTGTAGCTTTATATTCAAAGGAACAATTTTAAGCCACAGTGACACCTTATGGTATTCACTAGGACTACACTTTTTTCCAACTTTTTTTTCTTAGTAAAGACATTTAAATGAAAAAAGCTGCATTACCACCACAAACTGTACTTTTTCTTTCAATTAGGACAACAAAAATCTACACAGAAGTAATTTACAAATATTTTAATAGAAAAGGTCTCCTCCCGAAACACAGAAGTTCCATGCTGACTTCCAGAAAGACTACACTTTTCCCTGCAGTATCTATCAAGTCAGATATTATAAATATATTTAGAGAACTTCTTTCTGTTGTATTTAGTGGCTTACATCTCAATTAGATGTAGACACTGTGGACATACAACACTGAAGTTACAGCTATCAGTGACAGATGCTGTTATTTTTCACAACTACAGACGAAGTTCTTGAACAGGCTTGAAGGGAAAGCTTAATACTGCTTAACCATACTGAGCTTGAATGGCAGGAAAAAATCCAGCATGGAAAGATTTGTCTGTACCTCAGAATACAGCTGGGGGAACCAAATCTGAGGTGACACAGAGGTAACAGCAAAATATATGCTTACAGATGAAGATCATTTAGAGGAAGAAAAAAATTCATCACAGCAAAAATCCTACAAACATCAAAGGAAAGGTGGAGAAGACAAGAAAGAGGCACCATGATGAAGAAGATACACAAGATTACTGAAAGACTAAAATAGGGGTAGAAAGAAACCCCTGAAGAAGCTACAATTAAAGAAGAAAAAGCTGACAGTTCTAAAGGTTTGCTGACAGATCCAATATATCAGATCAGATGTTCCTTCGTGAGACAAAGTCTCACAGCTTCTGACCAGAGCACCTCCAACAGAGTTCAATGGACAGGTTACAGTTGTGGATGGAAATGAGAGAAACCTCTGTATTTGAAGCAACAACAAAAAACTAAGAACTGAAAAATACAGTAAGAAAACCAAAACCTAATTTTCTGCAAGCATTATGCAATGACACATAAACTAAACAAATGTTTATTATGTTCCACAGCTTTTATTGTATACTGAATTTGAAACTTAACTTACTCTTCCAGTAAGGGAAAGTAAACCAAAAACTCAGGGACATCAACCACTTCTTCCAAGTGAAAATCATACTTGCAGCCAAATAAGGGATAGTCTCCCTTCTTTTCAAATTTCACATTGTACACATCATTCCCAAATGAATTTGTTTCTGAAGCTTCGAGTCTCTTTCTATAGAATGAGATATAAAGAAACATTTATTGATCAGTATTTAACAGACAGAGAAAACTACACATAGGAAGCCTGAAAGTGTTTCTCCCAGTAATCCTCAACAATCGCTCTAGTTTCCCACTTCCCTTATCTCATAAGGCAATGAAACAATGACATCAATGCTGGGTTTTAACAGTTTATCACTCCCGTACAACATACCAAGGACTAAATGGACCCAGAAGATGAACCTTTAGCCTGGACACACACAGACAATCCACATGGGCAAGACAGGCTTCTGGAAACAACCACAAAACCTTGACAGTTTTCCCCATGCTGTGGCCATTTTGACACTACTCAAGTCATGACAGAGGGATGAAGTGTATGAAAACCTATACTCTCTAACAGAAGAGCCATGAGGACAAGAGATAAGGGTTAGTATTGCTTTACCTGTTTGAGTCAAGGTCATGAGTGAGATTTTTTTCTACTAGAATCCAAAATAGTTGCAAAAAAATTGCTTTTGTCTGCACAAAACTGGAGCACTGCAAGAACATCTATCACTTAATGCTTCACAGAGTTTTGGAAGACTAACAGGACATAAGAGTACTTACACAAGTTCAAAGCTATTTGGAGTTGTGCCAATGAAATAACCTCCAGGAGAAAGGTTCCCACAAGCATTTTTAAGCATCATGTCAGCCTGCTCATATGTCTCAAATGAATAGTGGTAAACAAACTGACAACTGCAAATGTCAAAGCGCATATCTGGATCACTGTACTTGGAAGACAAGAGATCCTGCAACAGATAAAAAAGAAAAAAGAACTATAGAAACAAGCATGATTCACTTAAATCCTCTAACAAGTACTTCCATAATTCTTTGAATTCTCTGGAGTTTCAGCTCCCATTCCTTTACAAGTTCAACACAGAGAAGATGAAAAAGATAAGAATAAGAAAAAGCTCTCCCTTACATGGAAAACCATACACAACATTTAGAAACATCAAAAATAAACAGACATTTCAAAGTTATAATGTCCTCAAATTTTTTTTCATGTTGTCAAGTAACACTGCTACACCTGAAAGACCAAAACCCAAGGTTAGTCAACTTATAGTTTCCAGAAGTACTTTATTGCTGGGGGTTTATAACTACTGGCCACCGTTAGGCTGGAAAAAAAAACTCTGTAACAAAATGAATTTCAGTTTACTAAGTCTCTGTAATGAAAACTGACCCACTAAACATGCACTTGAGAGGAGAAGGGGTTGTTTCAAATATGGCAGTTTGCCCTGTCCAACGAGTTGTACTTGTCTATTCTCACCCACGTTCATCATCAATGTGCTCCTCCCCATTCCAGACCAAGTAACTAAAATCTGAAGAACTTGGAGCCCTTGAAATTTGTCAGGTTAAAGCTTGCTTTGGCCCTCTAGTCAGCAGACATAGAAAAAGACATAGGAAAATGAGAAAAAGAGGTGGGCAGAATCAGATTTTGAGGGATATACAACATTAGAGAGATCCAAAGTCGGGGAAATGAACATTTGTGTGCCAAGCATAATGACAGACAGAACAAAGCATGCAACACAAAATACATATGCATCTAAGACTGAACTGTAATAACAACATGAAAATATCTCTCTTCTCTCTCCCCCAAGTCAAGAGAGATGACATGAACCTGCAACAGACTATTTCTCAGAAGAAGGAAAGGCAACCAAGAATTCAAGCAAACATCCCTTCATGCAAGGCTGAGAACAGGTTCAGCTTTTCCACAGATATGCTGGAAGCAGGTAGGTTCTGTCTCTCAGCCTCCACCAGCAGGGCACTCTCAGCCTGCACTTCTAGAAAGCAAAAGCAATTCTGGTTACAGGACTGTCTCCTAAGCCTCAGCCATGCACTCACCACTGCCTCCAGACAGTCTAAGATACCTGCTCTACACCACACAAGTTTTAAAGGTACCTATTATAGTAACCAAAATGTCACAAGAAAGAAAAAATTCTAAGTGTACTAGTCAAATCAAAAAAGGTCCTTTATTTATTCCAGCATTCAACAAAAGAGTTTCCAACATCCCCTGCTGTCTCACAGAACTCCAAAGCTAAACAGTCATTCTGTTCCTATTGTTGAGTTAAAAATAGTGAAAGCACCAGATTTACCATCTGGAAAAGACACTCAGGCTTCAGGAATGTTACACTACACAGCAGCAGCAAAATGCACCTAAGTACCTCTTAAGCAACCTTCCCATAACCCCTGTGGCTGATTCTCCTGGCAGTACAATAATCCAACTTAAAAGCATATATACCCAAAGCACTATCATGAAGAACATTAAATTTCCAAAGTATTACAAAGCACAGGAACTGTACCTTGGTACTATCTGCTTGTATGAATTCTGCATCAAAAATACGTTCATTGTACCGACATCGGGATTTCATTTCTTCATAGCGGTGCTTGCACTGCTGCACAGAAATGTCAGCAATGTCTGTATTTGGAAAGATAATAAATATCATAAATTAAATTTTTAAAGCAGTGTGTACAGTGCTCCCCAGACAAGAAAACTGGAATGATTACTGGAACACAGAAGGTGCAATATGGCAGGATAAAAAAAAATGGTCTTCAGTTCCGTTAAAACAGCTCAGCTCCCTGGGATTCTTAATATTCTTAAAAATATAAAAGATGTTGAAATGCAATTATTTCTGATATGTCACATATGGGAATTTTTTTAAATTCTGAGACTGCTTCTTTCTCAGTCATTGAGTTTCTGACAATATGCAATAGATTCACCTAAGAATTTAGTAAGCAAATTGATTAGGTGTATTTAAATACTGTCCACTGAATAATCCAAGAAAGAACTGTAAAATGTGAAGTACCCAAAATAATTCCCACTGAAAGAGTTTTAGGAAATTTTAGTACCTAATTAAATTTGGAGTTAAGTAATACTTCCTCTGATTATCCCTGAGACACTTTTTGAGAAAAGGGAAGATGGTCTCATTCTCCCAACATCTAAGCCAATTATTCAAACAAGAAATTTTTTTAATCAGCTTTCAGCTCTTCTCCACTTCTGAGTCTGAAAATCTTTAGTTAATTGTAACATCCAAGACTATTTTTCTCATTTTTCTGGAGGGTTTATTTGTTTTTTTAAATGCAACTCTCCTGTATGCGTTTCAGAACAACTAAAAATACCATGAGAGACTAGATGTGGGAGAAAAGACATAAAATAGAAAATGTCAGTCTTTTCCCCAGGGCCACATTTTTCCTAAGGCAACTTGTGGCAATGGTGTTTTTCTTTAGTGATATCAGTTTTTATTTAGGAGTTGAACTGAAAGCTAAGTATTGATAATTCTTGTATTTCTGCTGGTAATCAAGTCGTATCTTCAGATTAAAAGTTTAAAAAGTTGTTAAAAATACAACTTTTTGCAGAAAAGGTGTTCATTACATTCTTTGATTGACTGGAAAAAAGAAATAATAAAATACTGGAGATGTATTTGGTTTCCCCTAAAATCTGATGTACTTTCCCCCTAGAAAGTTATCGTGTCTTCTTACCAGTACAGACAAGTTTTTTAATTCTGCCTTTTTTCCATTTCAGTAAGTCTCCACCTTTCCCACATCCTAGATCCAAAACAGTTATATCACTCTTCTTCTGTCGTACCCGGTCGATGAATTCACCTAGAAAAATAAAAACCAGGAGCATATAAACACATCTCTGCACCTACTCTGTACTTGTACTGCACCTAAAAGCCTAAAGAACCAAAAGGGGTTGAGAATTTTGAAACACCTCAGACCTTACTTTGCCTATAAATCTTCTTAATATTACAAACTTAAATGTCTTTTCTTTCTAGAAGAATGAAAGGAACCACAAACTTTTAAAACTGTGGAGAAGATGAATATTATCCGTGCTTAATGTGCTCTGCTCTGCATGTAACCTGACTGAGGCTGTGAACTGTTTCCCTGGCTAAGGCAGAACTGCATATGGCTAAACAACCACGTGTACATGAGTAGGGAAACAGAGTTCCCTTTCATTAGCATTATAATGAAGGCAGATGTTATCTGAAAGTATGGGAAAGCCTTTTGCAAAAAGAAAAAGCCAATTAAATGCATCAGCCACAACATCTCCTGCCAGTCACCTTATAAAAATGCATAATGTTTTTCATTCACCCTCCCAGGCCTTGCATTAACAGTAGCTACTCCTTTGGTGTCTTTCTACCCTACATACACCAGTTACGTTTTTTCTTCTCTCTCCACGCTGTCTAGATTCTCTCTGCTCTGACTGATGTTGGCATATTACATAAAACATATCAGCATGCTAGCAACTTTTCTTCACAGTAGGAGACATGAAATATGTTTTGATACAACTGCTATAAAGCCACACTGCTGAAATTCTTTATGACAGAAAGGCTTCAACACAGGCTTCAGGAACAGCTTTACAGAAATCCAAATATTGCTTCTAGCTGCTCTGATACAACACAACAAAAAGCAGCATGCTAAGACAAATGGTGCCAACATCTCCTGGCACAGATCCCTCTTCATGAACCTGTGGCGCTGTGCTGATGATTCTTTTCTTTGTTGGCAGATATCTGATGGCTTTGTTTCCTCAATTTGGAATTAATTTGTGGAACAGCAGACTTTGCCTTTAAATAAAAACCTGCTGATTCTTAAAGAACTACATCCTTAAAGCTTTCCATCTTTTCAACCACTGACTATGGGTAATACAGAAAATATTTATGAGTTCAAGCTTCCTGCAGAACTGCTTAACCAGGATCTGAGCAGAGACTGCTTTGGGAAAATGCCTAATAAATTATTTGAGATAGATCGAGCCGTTCTTGTTTGAATCTAAGAACACTTAAATTCTTTATGATTTAAAGCTGTACTTTTCTCTTCAAAAATATCACAGAGAAGAACAGTTTCCAGTATGAACTCTTTAAGTCAGTTGACTTTTAAAACTTAAGCATACGCTTGGCACTCCAACAATACATTATCACAGAGATTCAAATTAAATATAAACATTTTACTGCAGTTGAAAAACATCCTATGTATTTTGAGACAAAAAAGTTACATTTTGATCCAAAAATTAATTACATTTTGATCATGTCTGAGCAATCAGTTACAGAATCTTACCAATGAGGACACTCTTTGTCCAATTATTAAAGTTGCGGAGGTAGAATATGCGAGACTGGCTACGTTTTTCCAACCCAACTTCTTGAAGTTCATTATAATGTGCAGCTACAGCTTGCCCATGGCCAATCACACGCTGCAGAAAAGAAATCACACCACAGAAGGAACAGACTCAAGCAGTGAATTCTTTTTATTACTTTGTCATTTAATCAAAAGACACACGTGTTCACTTCAAGGATTTAAGAAAGCAAACAAGCAATACTATGAATAGCACCACCATTACAAAGAGATTTCCCATATCTGTCCTGGCACTGATGTCAGTACTTCAATTATCACAGCAACACTCACAAATTTAATCCCCTTTTTAGCTCATTCAAGCAGATTTTGGATGATAGATATGGCCCAGCATCTTTCTTTCACAGAAATACTTAACTTTGAGTTCTCCAATACTTTCAACCACTCTCAAAGAACACAGTTCATTCTTTTTAAGTCTGGGACAGAAGAAGAGGATGTTCCTTCTCAAGAAACTTTAAGCCTCTTCAAAAAGCCCGTTTCAGAAATTCAGTTTTCATCTGAGAGAAGTGTATAAACTGCCAATTTAACCATAATGCCAATTGGCTGATGTCACATTAAGGTCCAAGTGGACGACCTCACCGCCAGAACTTTAAACAGACCACGATAAAGGAATGACAGGAATCATTTGACAACATATTCCATCTAATGCTTAAGAGTTACCTGTGGAAATGTCTCTGATTTAGCCTTAACTCAAAATACTCCAAGAGATTCTGTCCTGCCTTTGCTTTAAGTACTACGTGACACTTTTCTCCTCTGGTATGCAGAGAAGCAGTCTACATCCAGATATTAAGCTCCCAACCTTTCTTCACCTTGAAAATAATCTTCAACTATATACATGAAGTGAAAATAAATTATAAATAAAATCCAAAGTAACAGAATAGAGACAACCAGCATGGACTCTGTGAGGTACAAAAAGCATTTGAAATAACAGTACAAACCAGAATGAAGCCATTTAAAAGCATTCCTAGCAGTTCACTACAGAAGTCAATATCCCTGCATCTTACTATTCAAATAGCAGTTCCTCAAGGGAAAAGGAGGTTTGGCAGATATATGTCAATATGTGAATTCTTCAGTGTTTCATATACCTTTTGGTAACATTCAGAATGAACACAGCCTTACTTGTCTGAAATCTCTATGCCCTCATCATCTGTTTATTACCACACTGGGCTGACTGACACTAACAAATATTTTGACGACTTCTATTCTTTTTCAGGGAACGCACAGACAGCTCCCTGAATGGCCACTGAAGGTGACAGAAGCTAGATCAGCTGACTCAGACAAGAGTGGGGGACATACACATACAAACCATCAACACATCTCAGCTCCAAACAGCCATCAGCAACAACATCTAGATGGTGGCAGCTATGTTCAGTCACCTCTCTACACCCTTAGGCTACACAAACCCAGTAGTTCTTGTTCATCTAAGCCTTAAAAGGATGAATGTTTCCTATTAATGTTTCTACCACAACAAAGGGAACCCTTTATTTTGCCAGACTGATAAACCATATATTAACATCCTGGGAAAATTCTGGGCAGAGAAACAAAGCATTAGGTCAGACATTTTCAAATTATATTTAAATATCCCAAAAGCATGAACTAGATTGGATATTAAAGAATCAGTTTCTACAAGCTCATACATAATAAAGGACAGCATCCTGTAAAACATTACCCTTCTCACCCTCCCACGTGGACATATAAAAGGACATACATTTTCTGCTGCTTTTGTAGTCTTAAAATATAAAGAAGCACCTGTAAGTCTTTCACTGCTTCACTCTGCCAACAAATCATACTGAAATTATATCACGGAGGAAGCAGTCTGTAGAGTTTTACAAACTATACAGTACCTTACCAAGGAAGTAAAGGGACAAAATTACCTTATGGAAGAACTTCCCAAGCACACACAGATAAACAACACCCATGTTGAGCTCAAGACATGGAACTTGGACTAATGCCAGTAAACCCTACGCTACCCGACTGCTACGACATGGACAATGGAACAGTCATAGAATTAGACTAAGTATGTGCTGAGCTTCTCATTCTAATTGCCAGCCTCTTTCTCCTCTGTGAAGCCCAATATCACTTGTGCACCTGTTATTTCCCTAGGAAGCATTCCCATACTTGGTGTTTTGTGGTGGCTCACACATGTCTAGCATAAATATTTTCAGTCTTTTCTTGAGCTAAGGCTTTGAAACAAGGATTTGAAAACAGCTCAAAATAAATGATACTCACTACTTTCTTAGAAGGTTCATCTTCAGAATCTACATTCTTCCCCTTTGGTCTGTCAATCTGACCACCACTATCAACTCCTTTTTCATTTTCAGTGGACTGCTCTGTACCTGAAGCAGAACTATTGCCTTCACACCTGACACCTGAGGCTGACTCTGAAGCATGAGGTGTTTTCTCCACTTCTTCATCCAAACTCTTCTCTACTTGCTGTTCTTCTGTCTTGGTTACTTCAGCCATTTTGACTGGTCCACTGATCAGAATGGAGATCTAGAGGGAAAAGAAGCAAACCACCAAGAATTTTCAGTGCTGAATTTCACTTACTCGTGGTTACGATCATGACTTTCAAACATAACTTTGGCATTTCACCCTAGGCAACAAACCGACTTCAAATTTGACTAGCTGTTCAATAAAGACAGCTCAATACAATATGTGGACCTTAAAAGTACTCATTAAATAAGTTCAAATTTAGATAAATTGTTACTTTTCATTTTAGAGTCATTCGTACGTATCTTTATTGACTCAACTGCCAAATGTTATTGGTTTTTTTCTTTCCTTTCCTATAAAGGGTAACCTACAAATCAATTTATGTTTAAAAACACAAACAGACGGGTTCTCTCAAACTAGTAAATTTGTTATTTAAAATAATATGCTTTGCAATGGATGTCTTCAAAAAAAAAAAGATCAAGATGGGTTTTTATGAGCAAATTTTCTTACCAGTTGTGGACTTTCTAGTTTGCCAAGAATATCCACTATGCTCTGAGCTTAACTAATATGTGGAACATTCAGGCACACCTGCATTTCCACATCTCCACCTCAAAAATATCTACACAGGCTGCAGGACTGTAAACAACTGCCACAAAGCTCATTTGGTCTCCAGCACATCCCAGCCTTCTTTACACCACCACTGGGAAGCAGAGAACCTACTTTTTAACAAGGCATGGGAGAGGGTAATTTGGCAACTTTTCTGAAACAGCAGCCTAAATCAGCACAAAAAAAAGATAAAATTCAAAAATCATATTCAAATCCACCGTATCCAGGCTCATGTCCTAATGAGGGCCAGAACACATCCACTGAGTGGGCCTCTACACAGAGGCACCAGAGCAGCTTTCCTCAAAACGAACAGCCTCAAGGTACAACTTATAAAAATAATTCTTCCGCTACCGCGCAGCACCTAACTTGATTTGCGAAGCAGCAGCACATCCCTCATTATCCTCACCGGGCTATTCCAAGCAGACGTTTAGAAAGCCTAAACTGTGAAACGATGCGACTTTCACAACTCGAGACGGCAACCAAATGCCCAGAGGAAGCAGCAGCTCCTTCAGCCGGAGAGCTCAAAACGCCTGGAGTGATGTGGGAATGGCCCCGCCGGCCTCGGGACGCTCCCGCCCCCTCCTTTCTTCCTTCCCTTCTTCCCTTCCCCCACGCGGCTGGGAGGCTTCAGGGCCTCCGCTCCCGTTAACCGGGCGGCGGCGCCCGTCGCTTCTTTGCGCCCCCCGCCCGCCGCCTCCGCCGGTCCGCCCGGGGGCAGGCAGGGCGGCCGAGAGGGCAGCCCTG
>VXBB01003820.1:225071-268180 GCA_013399915.1 Illadopsis cleaveri
TTCCGATTAGATACTAGAACAACTTTTTCGCTGTTAGGATGCTCAGCCGTTGGAATAGGTTGCCCAGGGAGGTGTTCAAGAGACGTCTGGATCTGGCGCTGGGTGATTTGGGTTAGGGGGTCACAGTGGCAGTACCGGATTGGACAGGGTGGTCTTAAAGATCACTTCCAACTTTGGTTCCATCAAAGGTGGAGGAGTCGGAGCCGGGGCAGAAGGACTACGAGTCCCAGGGGGCCATGCGAGAAGGGGGCGGTGTTGGCGCCTGCGCAGTGGGAGGGCGCCGCCGGGCCTGAAGGTGATGGTGGGGACGGGCGCCGCCGCACGTTGCGCGAGGCGGGCGTGGGGCGGGGGGTGTGACGGGAGCGGCCGTTGGTGACACCGGTGCCCGCCCGAGGCTCGCGGGGCCCCTGAGGAGCGGCGCGGGCCCGGCACGAGGTCCCCACGCGGCGGGGGCGGGAGCGGCGGGATCGGGACGGATCCCCGTCCGCCCCGGCTGGTGGGGGGATTGGGCTGCTCGCGTCTTCCTCCCTTTGGCTGCCTTCCCTTTGACGATCCCGCCTTGTCCGGCATTGGAGGATGTCGGCCGCGACACAAGAAAGTAGGGTGGGAGATTTGTTTCTTGGTTGGGAGATGACGCTGGATGGGCCCGGCTGTTCCGTGGTGGGCTGCTGCTGCAGTATCTGCCTGGAAAGGAAGGGATTTGGGGATGGGATCCCGGGCTGGGAGTTCGTCACGAAGGGTAGCGCCGATCCCGGCACCCTGGTGCCCAGTGACGGGACCCGAGGGAACGGCACGAAACTGTGTCAGAGGAAGTTTAGGCTGGATATTAGGCAAAGGTTATTTACCCAGAGGATGGCTTGGCACTGGAGCAGGCTCCCCAGCGAAGTGATCACTGCACCAGCCTGGCAGAGTTCAAGAAGCGTTTGGCAATAGTCTCAATCACAAGATGTGATTCTTGGGATGTTCTGTGCAGGCCAGGAGTTGGGTTCGATGATTCTGATGGATCCCTTCCAAGTCAGCATATTCCATGGTTCTGTATTACCACTGAAGGACCGGGTAGTTTATACCCCTTAAGGGGGGTCCTCTTCCCATACCTGCCTATGTCTTGTCTTTTCAGAAAGCTTGAAGTGGCTGTACAAGTGTTTTATTGTCTAATGTTATGTTTCTCATTAGTAATCTGCTCCTGTTAATGAAGTATATCCAGGGAGTCAGATAGAGAAGTCATCAGAATTTTTGTTAAGGCTGTTAAGTAAAACGTGGATCTATGTCAGCTATTACAAACTATACTGCAGCCTCACTAATTGTCTGTTTCCAATACCCCCTCTACAAACTGTCCTGAAAGAGAAAACTTTAATTTGGACAGTAGTCATGAATTTTCCTAAAATTCCTCACCAAAGCCAGTTCTTAAACTGAAAATGTTCCTCAGTTTACCCCAAGATGTCATTGCTGTTCCAAGTATAAACATAAACCGTATGCCAAAGTATTTTTGCCAGAGTTTTGCTGCTTTGGGAAGAGATAGGGAGCGCAGGTTCCTCATTTGGAATGTGTTTTGCTGCCTGTGCCTGTATGACTTGCAGCTGCTTAAGTGTGGGAATTGCACGCACAGGGGATAGTATGTCCCCACCGTCCATCTCCTGTGGGGGTGGCAGCAGGTGTTTATCTCCTTTTCTGTTCAATGGCTGCTTGAGGCAAAAAGGATATGACTGACCTTTGTGGCAGCGTTACTGAATTGTACTCACTGCCTAAGAGGCACTTCCATCAGGCAATGAAAAAGAAAAAAACATTTGATTATTTGGGTAGGTGGATGTCAGGTGGCTTGCACATGGCAAAAACTTCAGGTAAATTCAAACTGCTAAGGAGTATGTAATGAATGGAAGAAGTTAAAGATTTGTCTGGTGTGACTGTCTGCAGGTCTGCCTCACAGGCTCTAGCAGCTGTGAGAAAGGTTTTGATCTGGTTTGGTTTTTAAAAGATTCCATGTCGTTCTCCTGCTGTAGATGGGTTTCCTGCAGGTAAACTGGCCCAGCTCTGTGTGTTTGTTCATAGTTATCACTTAGAAACTGAAGTTTTTGCAAGACAGGGAGTCCTTGATGGCCCCTAATGTCAGATAAGAGCCCTCAGTTTGCATCTTGACACACTTTTGGGTCTGTAGGGAGTTTTGTCTAGTCTTGAAGACAAGGGCATGAGAAATTCAACAACAAGAGCAGGAAGAACACTGATTTTTCAAAATGTAAAACTGCTAATGGAATGTCAGCAAATTCCTTGTAATCAGTCTAGTCCTGCAGATTGGAAAGACAATCCAACTTAGTTCTTTTTGGTGTTAAATCAGATAGTTGAACATGAACTTATTTTCAAAATTAGATGCTGAAGCAAATTCATCATCATCAATATTTCAGTATTAGGAATGGAATAAAATCACTGAAAGGACTGAGACCTGGGCCCAAAACCCAATGGAAATCTTCCTGGACAGCCCAGTGTCATCACAATGGATCATAAGGATTTTACCTTGATATTCTGATAGGTAACTACCGAGTTCCATCACTTTAGATCAAGGATCAAACTCGGGGTCAGCGATTCTTAATTACTGTTATGTGCCCCTAGTAGATCACATGAATGGATTGTGCAGTGTGACAATAACAACAACAAAAAAGAACACTGTTCACATTACAGAACTTTTTTTTAGTTTTTGAGTCTTGAATCGTGACACCTCTAAAAAACATGTGTCATTCTTCATGTCCCTGTTGCTATAATAAAATTCCAGTCAGTAAAATGTTACTATTTAAATAAAAAATCCTTATGATCTATTGTGATTCCACCTTCCTAAATTTAGTTGAGTCTTGAAGGTACCAGTAGAGGTTGTGCTAAGTCCAACACACTTTTTCTATATTAAATTTTGTCCGGAAAATGATGATTTAAGCAGGTGCTGACAGGCTGGAGTGCTGTGCCTACTTGGGACATTTTGTCTGGTAAGGACCAAAGCCACTCACTCTTCTTTTAGGCATTGGCTTTACACAGTAGGATTTACTCTGGTTGGAACTTTGTGCTTCCTCTAAAAATCTCCAACCCTTTGTAGCCCAGTGCCTTCCATCACTCAGTTTTCCTCTCATCCTCTTCAAACAAGCCACATGTTTTCTTATGTTTCCAGACATGACCCTGCCCCTGCTAAACAAATTCATCTGAATGGTAAAGCTCTGTTTGTGCACATCAGAAAATGAAAGTGACAGTTAGCTGGGCTATAAATTTTAATTCCCTGCATCTTGTCCCAAGAATTGACCTTGACCCTGTGTAACAGTTCTTGTGTAAACAAAACAAGAAGTTGTGTGGCTGCGATTGTGGCTTTGTGGAATGTTGGAGCAGATGATCCCCTGCAGGTCTTTATGACTTGCCCAGTTTGTCCTTGCGGAGAGGAATGAGGGAAGGGGATGGTAGTTAATACAGTCAGGTGCTCATAAACAAATCAGTGGGTTTTTTCCAGTGGATGAATTTTGTTGGTTGGATATAGAAGTGCATGAGTGGCTTCACAAGAATTCAGTGAGTCTCTTCCAAAAGTGGCTGGTGAAAAATTTTAGTAAAACGCGACCGCACTTTCCTTTAACTGCAGTGATAGTGCTTAGCCCCAGCATGTACCAGGCAGTGAACTATTCACTCTTAATATTTTGTGGGTTTAAAAACTGGCTTTGCTGATGTTAAAATCAGATGGCATCCTTTGCTTCCTGCTGTCTTAGGCCATAGGATAGTACTTTCTGATGAGGGATGTTTCCCTGCTGAACCACAAGCCTTGGGCCTTGTCGATGACATCTGGCAGAGGGCAGTGTGCTTGCAAAGGTTGCAGTGTTGCAGTCACAGGATTCCTCTCTCAGTCTGAATACAGCAGTGGTGTAATGCTGCTGCTTCAGACTGTGCATAGGAATGTTCAATTAGAGTTCTAATACTGAAGTCTCATCAGAGCTCCTGGTTTAAAGACACAGCTCTCTGAATCTGATGCACTTTCAAACACTTGTAGATGGTGTCATTTTGTTGTTTGCACGTCCTCTGTGCAAGAACTGTTGTGTAAGGCAGTAAATTGAATAGTGGGCAAGAAAGTTTAGCCACTCAGGTATCAAGACCTTAATAAAAACAATACTTCTTTCATGAGAACTGTTCACATTCATTTGTAGAGATGTTGAGAATAGCATTTACTGAAAATCAGATGAAGACTGTGGTTTTGAGAGTGTGTGTGTGTTCAGTAAA
Source organism: Illadopsis cleaveri (assembly GCA_013399915.1). Lineage (NCBI taxonomy): Eukaryota > Metazoa > Chordata > Aves > Passeriformes > Timaliidae > Illadopsis > Illadopsis cleaveri. The sequence continues at coordinate 229,302 of VXBB01003820.1, forward strand.
TGTGTTGATCAGCCTCTTCACACATAATTTTTCAAGATATTCTGATTGATACTGCACATACTTCTCCATATGGAGAAATTTGAATTCACAACAGAGAATTCAACACTTACTTTGAATATTTAGAAAAGATTTATACTGGAAGTGAATGTCTGCCAACAGTAATTCTGCTGAAAGATGAACGTTCTGTATTTTTTGCTGGGAGAAATGACAGCTTTTCAGTGTTTGAAAGTGTGATATAAATGTGGTGAGAGGATAAAAGAAAAAAATCCTGAACCCAATGCTTCCACTGTGAATTCTGTTTTTACGGAAGCTGGGATGTTTTTTTCCAGTTTCACTCCAGTTTACTTTTATTCCTACTTTGTTTCTAACTGTAAGGCTTCAGAGTTCTTCCTTGAGAATGTTTTTTGGACATCTTTAGAAGCATTTTGGGTGAATTTGATGAGTGAAAGACTTGTACTTCGAAGTTGTTGTTTTAAGTGTCTTATAAAATTATTACATAATATAATTTGCACTTAATGTATTATTACACATGGTACTGTTGCTTGCTGTTGGGTTATGGAGAGAAGAAACACAACAATGAGGCAAGACCTGTAAAGATCCAGAGTGGCAAAAATGGCATTTATCAAGGCTAGAAGGGAAACAGGTTTGGTAGTTACTGTGGAAGGTGAGGCAGAAGGCTGTACAAAGCTGATTCTAAGATCTAAGTTTAAGCATATTCCTAATAAATGCCCTTTATAATTAGTCCAGATAAAGTATTTGAATACCTAAGGTCGTATCCTGTGGTTTGGTGTGGTGGTTTGTCTCTGGCTGGATGTCAGATGCCCACCAAAGCTGCCCTATCCCTCTCCTCCTCAGCTGGGCAGGGGAAAAGAAAATACAATGAAAGGCTCTTGAGTTGAGTTAAGGGCAGGGAGAAATCAGTCATTGCTTGCTGTCATGGGCAAAACAGACTCAATGTGGGGAAATTAATTGAATTTATTGTCAATCAAATCAGAGTATGGAATTGAGAGGTAAAACAAATCCTGAAAATTTCTTTCTGACACTCCTCCTTCCTTACTGGAAACTGTACTCCCAGTTCTCTCCCTACTCTTCCTCTCAGTGGCACAGGAGGACAGGGAATGGGGGTTAAAATCAGTTCATCCATCACATGTTGTCTCTGCCACTGCGTCCTCCACAGGGGGAGGAGGACTCCTTCCCCTGCTGCATCATGGGCTCCTCTCCATGGCAGACAGTCTTCCACAAACTTCTCCAACATAAATCCTTCCCATGAGCTGCAATTCTTCATGAACTGCTCCAAAGTGGGTCATTTTCCACTGGGTGCAGTCCTCCAGGAGCAGCCTGTTCCAGCATGGATCCCCCATGGAATCACAAGTCCTCCCAGCAAAGCTCCTCTAGGATGGACTCCTCTTGCCCCAGGTGCTTCCAGGACCTTCTGCACTGTGGGTTTCCTACAGGGTCACAGCCTCCTCCTGGCATCCACCTGCTCTGGTGTGGGGTCCTCCACAGGCTGCAGGGGGATCTCTGGACCTCCATGGGCTGCAGGGACACAGCTCCCTCAGCATAGTCTGCACCACAGGCTGCTGGCTTCTCTCAGCTCCTGTGCCTGGAGCAGCTTTCCCTCCTTCACTGACCTTGGTGTCTGCAGGGATGCTTCTCTCACATCTCTTCCCACTCTGCTCTTCCCTGGCCTCAATTGCATCTGTGCAACAATTTTTTTTTCATTTTTAGCCATGTTAACCCAGAGGCTCTGCCACCATCACTGATGGTGTTGCCCAGCAGTGAGTGTCTCTTGGAGCTGGCTGGCACTGGCTCTCTTAAAAAGCTTCCCTTCTCTTTAAGGGAAGCTTTTGGCAGCTTCTCAAAGAAACTACTCCTATAGCCCACCCTCCACCAGAACCTTGCTGCACAAACCCAGCAGATCTGGGCAAAAAGACTGAAATTTATTTGGGTTAGCACCATCTGTTTTGGTAAAAGTCACTGTGTCTGCAGTGTGCCTTTAATTGTTTCATTGCATTTTTCATGAATAAATATTTTATTACAATTCCAGAGACTTTAAAAATTAATTCTTATAATCCACATTGTCTATATCAGTGAAGTGCTGAGTGACCAGAAAAATCTGAATTAAAAAATGAGCTTGGCTACTAGAATCAGTGTTGTGAGTAGCAGGAAGTCTTGAGCAAGAGTTCAGTTTTTTGGCAGCAACCTTTTGACTTTTATTGATGACTCTATTAGTGAAAAGAGATGTGCACTGCTGCTCTGAATTTCATTGTAAAAGAAATATCTGAGCTCTGAACATAGAACTAGCAACCATATTGCCAATGCATTTCAGCATGTGTTAAAGTGTAGAGTCAGAACACTTGAGATGCTCAGTGGCAGTTGAAGAGGTGAGGAATTTGTCGAATAAATACAGTGTACTATTGAGAGGGAAGATCCTAAGAGATTCTCCAACAATGTTTTAATGAAGTGTAGTAAACTGTTCTGTGTATTTGTTCATTCATGTTTTAGCATCTATGCGCTCATCAGTTCAGTTGTGGGTTGATTTTTTTTCTGAGGGAGTTCAGAGCCATATGCAGGAAACTGCAGACCTGAGGCTTGCTTACATGAAGTCTCTTTCCAGCCCCTCTTAGTTATCCAGTAGAAGTTTTCCACTGCTTTGTAAACCACACCACTACACACGTGCCCCTGCAGCCCCCACACCTGCATGTCAAGGGCCCTGTGGCTGAAAACCCTCTGAGAGAAACCACAAGTGTTTTAGGAGGAAAGAACTAATGATACCTCGGGAGATACAAAGATGGAAGAAGTTGTTAGGATTCAGAAAGTTGTTACCTAAGTGGAGTAGAAAAAGAATTGGATCTTATTTTGATCATTAGCCTAAAGTGTGAAGAAGCTGATGAATACAGGCCCTGCTTTGAACTAATATAAGGGGGTTTTTACCTTTTTTAGCATAGGTATATAATATACCTGTTTTTAAGCTTAGTTAAAATCTATAGACATAACTTGTCTACCTTGCTTATTGCAGACATGTCTGTAGAATGACAGATGGACAAAAGCCAAATTTTTCCTTGATGTGCCTATAATCTGAGAGCCTCTGGAACTAATACAGAGGATGATCCAGCAACACTTGTTGGACGGCAGCATAGAGAGCAGAAAGATTTTGTAGTGCTAGTGTGAGTTGTACTTAAGTAAAAATTCAGTAGAGGGCAGAACGAAACTTGTGAAAGAAGGAACCAGCGCCAGCAGATGGAGTAGCACCAGTTATTAAAAACAGTTCAGAAGAGCAGAAAGCACTACAGCTGATTGTGATCCTTCCTTTTAGAAGCATTTGAGAGAGAGCATTCGCATTTTCATACAATGGTCAGCTACATGCAATCTTAAGATCCAGGACTTTCCATCACAGAGGAAAATGGAGTTACCATGGACGTACTGACTCTGTCCAGATCAACTGTTAAGGCTCCTGTTTAGCATTCCAGATGTGTAATTCAACACACAGGCATTGCATTACGTTCTCCTGCATTATTTGTCTTCTGAACCCAGTGTGCAGACTTTATACATGTCTGCAATATCTTGTATTTTTCCTAAAGCTATTTCTTCTTGTCCTTTTTATTATTTGAGTGTCAGAAGATTGTAGCAGTGAAGATTACTCTGTGTGTAAGGACTGTGGAAAAGTTTATTTTACTTTTTTGATTTTGCTTAGGGTGTTTTAGCAAAAAGAGTAGTTTAGGTAAAATAAGGGTAACAAAGTTGTTGACTTATCTCCACTTAGCAGTATTGAATTGTAATAATATGATCAATTTTAAAAAATATAGCATAGCATTTACTAAGTGAAAATAGTATAGCGGTAGGATGGGGCTAATGCTTTAGGGTAGTTTGTCTTTTATTTGTTTTAACATGATTTTACCAAGTTTTAAATAAATTCCACTGTCATTTATTTTGCATTATTCCCTTTAACCTAAAATGTAGTGTTATATTTTTAGACAGTTCTGAATGGTAGACAAAACTACTTAGCTAATGATGCCCAAACTTCAAATTATAAGCAAGTTTCTTAGTTTAGAATGAATAACAGACAGTTTGAGTGACACTGCAAAAGTAGTAAAGGTCGAAATAGAAATTCTAAATGTTCACTCATGCACTCAAAGTATTAATACAAAGCATAAAAAGTCTGTGTGCACTGCCACTTTTCCATCTGTGGTTAGTGACTCCATGCTGTGCTGACCCTTTGCAGCTATCAAGAGGTTTATAGTTTTATTTTACATTGAATTTAAGAAAAACAATGCTTTGCATGTATTGCATTAGTCTTACAATGATTTTAAAATATATTCCCAGATTTTTAGGACGCTCATATGTGTTTTCAGTTCAGTTGTGGTTTTCTTATCTTCTTATTTTGGTTTATAAACTTGGCAAAATCCATTGGGTTGTTTTGTTTTGTTTATGGGGTTTTTTAATATACTGTTGATGAGTTCTTGAAAAGAACATTTCAAATCTGAAAACAAGCTTTGGGGTATTTTTTATTGTGTTTAGTAAAAATGTAAGCAATATGGTGGTGTTGTTTATTAAACTGAGCTGCTTGGATGAGATCTCTGTATTTGCTTTTTATGCAATTTGAAAGATGAGTTGAAAAGGATTTCTGAAAACTTGATTTGTTTCCTTTCAAAATTCTTCTCTGTCTGCTACACACAGTCCTCAAAGTTTTCTAGATTTTACACTAAATATGACAAGAATGTAAATTAGTTCTCTGTTTCCATAGAAAGGTGCCTTGGGAGTGGAAAAAGCACATGGATTTTCATTTGGAACTCTCCTGTGGTATAATTAATGTTCTTTTTTAAAACAGTAACAGAACAAGTGAAAATGCTTTAAAGTCATCCATATTTACATCTTGTGTCCAGAGTGTTTCTGGTATAACTGAGAAAATAATCCAGTGTTCTCTAATATACTATACCCTCAATTCTCTCAGATGCTTTCTGACCTCTTTTACAAAAGAACTTAAAACTAAAGTTTTTGCCATTATCTTAACACTAAAGTTTTTCCCATCTTTTATGCACCCCTCGTTCTCATATTTTAAGTTTTCTGGTAATTAAAAAACATTAATTGTAACAGGGTAACCATTTTTCTACAAATTATCCTGATGAAAGTTTCATCTGACAGCCTCTCTGGCAGATTTTCTCTTTCCAACAGCAAATATCCACAGCCACCTTTGCCATACCTATATTGGCCAGGCTTGCTACTTCTGTGTTTTCCAAAGATCCCCTGGAGTCTTTTGGCATAGAAAGTTAGCACACGTGCAAAGCCCATGACTTTGTGACAGTCACATAAACCAGCTCTGTGGCATTTAAAATTCCTGAACTTTTGTTGTCCTCAGGAATAAAAAGCAAATCTAATATCTACTTCCTAACTATCACTGGAAAGTAGAGTAAATGCAAGAGCTGGGATGCTCTTGCAGTATATCAGATTTATGCCAAAGCTGATCTGAATTATAACACATTACAGAAGTTTTCTAAACAAAACCTCCAGCACTGCAATGAGAAGCTGATCTATACTTTTCCTTAAGAGGCCCCAGAGCACTCCCTTTATATCTGAGGCCTTGTTAACAGCTCACTATGAGACAAGGCTGCCTTCAGGAATTAAATGCATGTCCAAGAATCCCAACCAGGAGTTTTGTCTTGAACAGCCAAGATCTCTATAGCTCACTTTACAGTCCACTGCAGATCCTACTAAATAGTTAGCTGGGATGTGACAGTGCTGAAGAGGAGACCATATCACAAGTGTTTGTATAGCATTTCATGGTTTCTGTAGCTAATATCTGTTCTGTCACTTACCACATGGGATTCTTGGAGCAGAGAACTTGGAGTTATATTTGTCCTTAGACAGATTTTTTTTTCTTTGTGGCATTTTTAAGAGAAAACTAATAAAGAAAATGCTTTAAAACACCTTTCCCCCTGCCCCCATCTTACAGACAAGGTGCTTTCCCGCCTTGGTATCTGGAGCTTGTACCTTCTTGTCCTTTTCTGTACCTTTGCAGCATGATGCAACAGCAGGAAAAAATGTCAAACACATTAAAATGAAGAAGCAAAAAAGTCAAAAGTCACTAGGTGCAATTGTGGGTAACATTCAGGTTACTGTTCCGATTTCCTTAGAATCTGAGTGCTTTTAACAACCTAAAGTTACAGGGGCAATTGTATAGCTTGTATAGCTCCAGTAATTTCTTTGAGAAGTGTTATGCTTAGAGAAGGAAATTGAGTCTCAAATCCATAGGCTGACACACTTCCTGCTGCCTATTGAGTGCAAAGGGTGTTAGGAACTTCCTTTCACCAACTGTCTTAAAGGACAAGTTTCTCTGTATTCAGCTCATGTTTTAGAGGGATGAAACAGCTAGTTCCATATTTATTTGGACCTCCAACCATAATTATTGTGCACTTTATCTGTCCTGTTAAAGATTGTTTGCATTGTTGAGCCAAGTAACTAAAGTATAACAATTGAGCAGCTGCACCCATCACCCCTTTAAAAATATTTGGTTTTTTAAATGGATTTATAAAGTATATGCTGTATTAATTTGTTACTTTACTCATGTGCCTTTCCTGTAACCATTATAATACTTCCCTCATCCCAGTGCAATACTCAATGTACCAACACTTGTAAAGGTCTCTCATTTGTTAAATAAGCAAAGCACGGACCTGTGAAACACAGTGAGGTCATTAGGGAAATTTTAACCTTGTTTCAAAAAACATGTTTTCTTTTATTCTCTCAAACATCAGCACTGTCATATCTTAGCCCTTCCTTACCTGTCGAGCTATTGTGCTTCTCCACATTTTAAAGTGGAGAAACAAACAGTAAGCAGTTGTGCAGAATATCAGCTAGAACCATACTATCTGCTTACAAGGTGCAAAACCTTTTCAGGCTCTACCGTAGGTGTTTAGATAACATTCCTTTTGACCTGTCAGGTCATTTATCATGGAGAAAAAAGCCTTTAATTAAAGACTTTCAAGTCCATCTGAGAATACAGGAACAAAAAGTGACATGGAATGTCTTGTAATAGCCCCAGACTTTCTCTGCTCTAAAGCCATTGGTGACATTCTATTTTTACATCTTACATGGCGCATGTAACTCAGTGAGCAAAGGCCTTGAAACTCATTTACTGATCACAGCAGTGTTATGTGCTGCTCCATGAGCACTGGACAGAGTGGTGACCCACCCTCAGGAGAATGGGGCCATTTCTTCTCCCAGTGTTCTGCAGCCACTGCAGTGGCTCAGACGTGTTTGAACAGTGCTGGAATGCAAAACCTACAAATGCTGCTCTGAGAAGTGCTACTGTAAATACACTACAAGGAATAGAAAAATTCAGAAATGCTTGTTCAGCTTCTTGGTCCTGTGCTGAGAAAGATCACTTCCCAAGGCTGCTGGAATGCAGTGTCCTGTTAATAACATAAATGACTCAAAATTATGGTTTCCCCCATGCTGTATGGTGGCAATTTGCAAGGCTTGTTTGGACAGATATTTTTCAATGGTGAGCAGTAGAAGTCTGACTCAAGAGCCCCCAGATTCCTATAGATGGAGCCTTTTGCTGAGTCTGCTGGCTGGATATTGAGAAAATGTACTTGGGGCAGATATTCAGTGCTGTGTACTACTAGTGAGAGGGGAAACCAGTTCTCTGTGGAGAATGTTATCCCTCAGGAAAGAACTGTAAGTGGCAATAGGCAAGGAATGCAGTCATCATGTTCCAAGTTTGTTGTTACAATTTCTGTAAATCAGTTAAGTAGTTGGCATATGACAGAGTGCCATCTGAACACTTGAGTTTTGCTGAGTGTTTTCACTACTTCTTGTTTTGAGAAGAAATTGCATTTGGATTTCAGAAGTAAGCAAGAATCTCTGCTTCTTGTAAAATTAGAGATACCACAAGCAGTTGCTGCTTCCATTGAAGTCTTACAGAAAACTGAGTCGTGGAGGGCCAGTAGCTGTAGCTGATTTACTGCTCCATGGGGGGCAGCAGCAGCACTTCTTGACTCCCGCTGAGTTTGTAACTCAACAGGACAGAGTAACTGTTTCCTTATATAGAGACACCCGTTCCTTTTTCCCTGTTGATGTAGTACCTCCTGTTAGTAGGAGTTCAACAAAAGTGTGTGTCTGTGTGTCACAAACAATGCAGAGGTTCCCAGGGAGTTTGAAACCAGGGAATTCCTCTTTTCCCCACATCAAACATTGCAATTCTAGTAATTGCCATTAATTCAAGTACAATAGTAGCATAAAACTACCTAGAAAACATACAGGCAGGAATGTTCCAACAGATGCATTTGGATTATGAAACTTTCCTCTCTTGGAAGAGAACAGTAATTCACAGTTGAGGAACTTCTAAAATTACACAGAAAAAATCTCCCATTAGCATGTCAGTATTCAAAAGGGAATTTACACCAATAACTTAATGCAAGGTTTCAGGCTGACCAGAAATAAGTCTTCATAGGATTGATTTGCTGTTGTTGCTATTTCTCTAAATGTGCCCTTTTTTCACTTTAGCAGGGGCATCAATGTGTTCAAGACATATATTTGAAAGGTGGGGAACTAGTGGAAGAGTTGCAACTTCTTGAAGATACCAACCTCACCATATCTAGAAAGTAATAAAGGGTATGTGTGGTTTCAGTTTGGGGTTTTTTTTTAACTTCTTCCTGTGTTAGGAAGTATTGATCATTTTCTGCAGCCTAGAAAAATTCGCTACTAAAGCACCTGGCATATATCTAATGCTACAGGTGAAGGGAAAGCAGCTACGATGTTTCAATTAAATTTGAATGGTTTCTGGTTTGGATAAAGAATTGTTGTGACCATTAAAAATGGAAAAGCATTAGTAATATACAAAACTTGTAATGTAACTAACTTAAGTGGCATTTGTTACATCAATTAACATAACTTTTTTTTTTTTTGGAGGGAAGGAATGTTAGTTCTGTAACTTGCAACCAATGAATAAAGGAAAGGAGAGAGTATTTCACAATTTCAAAGCATGCATTTTGGGGCATAAAAACTATTTCTTGATGCCTATCTATGCCTGCGAAACTAAATTCCTTTCTTCTTTATGGGGAAGCTCTCAATAGTTATTTCAAACTTTCAGGAGTAACTGGTAAGTGTTCAAAATCATAAGGTTAACTGGGTTATTCCACCATTTTAAAATATTCTTTGCATTGCAATATTTGGAAAACTGCAGTTCAGTTTTGCTCATGTTAATATATGACATTCAACAGTATCTTCCCTTTTCCTAACAGGTGTTACTGGCAGGCAGTTACAGTTACATTTGTTACAATTTAGGCTATTTGCATGATTATAAATAATTATTTCTATTGGAGTTTTTTCAATTGTATGAGCTTCTACTGAAAATAATATGGAACATGAAAATTTTTTCCAAAACTAAGAATGCACTGACACCAAAAATAAATTTTAATTGCGCTTACTTAAGTGAATTTATAATGCATTTATGTTGGCTCAAAGTATCACTCAAGTTATCAGATGCTACTATAAGTGAATTTTAAGGGTAACTTTTCAATGGCTGTGCCCGGTTATGTAGATAAAAGCAGTAGATAGTACTAAACTCCTTAGAGTGTTTTTTGAGAGTAGAGTGATCGTTTTAGCAGTGAGGAGCAGAGTATGTTAAGTGAAGTGGCTATTTTAGTTCAGAGTGCTGAAGAAATTAGAAAATTATTTCCTTAATTCTGGAAGGTAACCATTTCTGCACAGAAAGATAAGGAAAACCTTTTTAAAAGGTTTAAAATTTGAGAATTTCAAGTGGCATTGGAGCAAGTAGAGATCACACCATTGAAATGCAGTTTGTTCACTCTTGCTTCTTCTTTATAGAAACTTCATCCACATTTCATCAGAATGCAGCGGAGCCTGTTCCATTCGGCATCTCAGCTGGCACACGGGACGTGTTGGTTCTTCCCTCGCACCGGGGTCTTGCAGCGCTTGAAAGGACAGTGTGTGTTGTCTAATGTGGGATGCAAAGTGATTCTGGCACTGGACCCTCCTAAACGATGTCTTCATGCAGGTGCAGCTCACTTTGCCTCAAAGAAAACTGCTCTTTCATCACAGCCACCAGACGCTTCTCACAAAGTACCAGGAGAGAGAAATCCTTTGCCTTCGGCCACTGATGCGCCCAAGCAGAGCCCTGCAGAGTCAGATTCTTCAGAACCTGACCCGTTACAAGATAAATCAATTAGTCTTGTTCAGAGATTCAAGAAGACTTTTAAGCAGTATGGGAAAGTCATGATTCCAGTGCACCTTGTGACTTCCACTGTATGGTTTGGATCCTTTTACTATGCAGCCATGAAGTAAGTTAATATTTTGTTGCAGTGTGGAATACCAGGGTTGAATTGAGATCTACGAGTGAAAGGACATACAAATTACTATTGCATGTTAAAAAGTGCCTTTATATTTAATAGAAAAATGTGGCTACATTTTTGACTAAAGCATAAGATTAATGTTGAAAGTGTATAGGATTCAGGAGAGTGTCATGTACATACCATGCAGTTATTGCTCTGTACCAGGTATGTTAATAACATTTAAATGAATGCTCATCTCTCCAAAATGATGCATGGATGTAAACAGCATTGAAATTATTAGTAACCTCTCAAAAGGTAAAGATAGGGATTTGGATTCCTGATTATGAATGGCTAGTTGAGATCTTTATAGACCTTTTCTTTTTTTTGCCCTTGGACTTCAGAGTATTTTACCACTTCCTCCCCGCTTCATCCCCAATCCTTCTTCATAACTGGATTTTCACTTCATGGATTTACCTCACTTAGCTGTTCTCAACCTATGTGTATGCATTCCTTTTTTGTTTGTTTCCTGTCTCTCCTGCCGCCCACTGAAAAAATTTCAATTGTAGACCATACTTTTTTAATCAGAAATTAAATATTTTTGTGGCTAAAAAAAAGAGATAAACTAAGTATTCTAATTTTAGTTTCTCTTAGTTACAGCATGTGCTAGATACTGTTCTGGAAAATGGCATTTATCAGAAAAAGCTACTACATCAATTGTGAGCTGCTAGTTCAGGTGAAAGAGGTTTTATTTATCTGGAAATAGTTTGCTAAATATGAGCAAATGTTTATCTCTGGACTGCTGGTGTTGTATAGTTAATAATAGAAAGCATGAAACAATGATGGTTTGTGGTGGCAAGGATGGAACTCTGACATCAGAATGCCTTACTGCACAAGTGTTTGTTTTAGTTACTCTAACCAGCTGGCATAATTGCCCTTTCTGGGAGCTATAGATCCAAATGTCAATCTAAATTTAGCTCACGTCAGAGGAATAAAGGTCTTGAGCTATAAAAATATTTTGCTTTGCATGAATTCATGTTGATGCTTTCATCCAGACATTTCAGATTATGTGAAGATTACTCTTCTTGAAATTCTAAAGCCTGCCTCTAAAGTACATATTTGGCAGATGAAAACAACTGAAATATTCAACTAGAAACTAATTAAATTAATTATAACAAAGCTTCAGTTTGTTATGCCACAGGAGCAGCACCCTCTTGAAGTGGGAAAATAACATTCAGAATGACTGGTCATGTAAGACTAAACAGCAGTGGTTTATGAAATGACACAGTTAGTGCTGTCTTTCAGCTCCTACTAGGTCTCCATTTCCTACTCTGGGAATAGGCCTTCAGACTGTAGGTTCTAGTAACTGTTGGTAAATTACTGCCTCTTTCTGTTCCCGATGCTAAAGTGGTTGCATGCTCAGAAGAACGCTTAAAATATTAGATAGAAATGGATAATGGTATTAATCATACAAAATCTCAAAATATTGGAAACTCAGGTCTTCTATAACTGTGCTTAGCTTTCTTCTGTAATATAAAGATGAGCTTTCTTTTCTCCTTTGGTGTTTCCCTGGATTTCAAATAGAAAGAAATTGTGATAGGAGCTCCCTCGACCCATCTTGACACCTTATATTGACACAGTAGAATTTTTTTTTACAAAGCCCCTGAAGTCTTGTCCAAGTAACATGCTTCCTTTTCTTTTGCTGTATTCCATGTTTGATGTATTTAGAAATGAATGGAGAACATTGTCTGAAATTTTAAAAGAAAAAAAGGTAATTTTAGGCAAAACAGAGTATGAATTTGAATGTGCACAGCTGGAGCCTGATTAGCTGTCTTAGCACCATTACATCTACTTACCTCCAAACATAAACTGGGACACAGGTAAGTTAGAAACTATTCCACCTGACAGGGATAATATAAACCAGTCACCTTTTGAAATGCTGAAAAGAACATTATTTTCATGTGGTCAGAAACATAAATCCTGTAAGTGTATTGCTTAGACAAGAAAACATTTTGTTCTCAAATTATGAAGTTTGTGCAATAAAGAAATAATACTCTAAATTACTGTTCAGGTAATTCAAATTCCCATTCGAGTTACCAATGTTTTTCTCTTTTGTAGTGGGGTGAATGTTGTTCCATTCCTAGAGTTGATTGGCTTACCAGACAGCGTAGTAGACATCCTGAAAAATTCCCAGAGTGGGAATGCACTAACTGCATATGCATTGTATAAAGTAAGTATAATTATAGTTTGTAAATAAGCTCTAAGTCTTGCCTAGTGAACTAAACAGGGTTTACTTGTTTACTGCAGAAAGAATTAATTAGCTTTCTTCAATAGTTACAAGCACTTAAGCATTCATTTTGTGGTAAAAATAGTCTATTGCAAGTTGATATGTGTTCTATGTTCCTTCAAGGAGTCTATCTGTATTCCTAAAACAACTTATTTGCTGCAGAACTATTGCAGCCCTCTGAGATGACAAGTTATTAAGTTATTTTTCTGTATCCCTGACATAATTAGCCAGGACAAAGAGGTAAATTCTAAACACCTCATTGAATTCCAGATAAAAGTACAGTTATTTTTATCCTAGATGAGGTTTTGTCTTCCCCTTAGTTTTCCATCACTCTCAAGTATTTTCACTGTCCATTTGAATCAATTACTTACATTCAGGTTTGGGTTTCCTTTTATTGCTTTATATGTGCAAAGTCTATGTTTGGGAAACTTGAAACATGTCAGCCCATTCAAAAACAAGGTACAGTATTTGCTGTACATGCCACTCATTTGTTTTGGTTCCAAAAGTGATGTGTTTCATGCCTGTTTTCAAAGGGGTTACTTTCCCAAACAAAATGTGAAAGTATGACTCTTTCCATTTTTAAATGTAAAGATGTTATAGCTGGAAGATCTGGCAGTGTTGGAAGAAACTCAGTGTTCACATGCAGTATATTCTGAATTGCATCAAGATGCTGAATGCTTGTCCTACAAGCTGCACAGGGAGGGTTTGTGTGTTGATCATTTTTTTTCAGGGAAGTCTAATGCCCTTGCTGGCTCTGACAAAATGATACTTTAAGTAAAAGGTATGCATTTCTAGGGGATGCACTGTAAACTGGCTTATTTCCTTATAAATGGAAGATATCTTTAGAATCTGACACTGGTCAAAATAAACTTTCAACATAAAAAAATACCTTTTGCTGGATGCTATTTTCTTGTTTTATGTATGTGGTGTGTTCTCTGGTTTCTTTAAGATTGCAACTCCTGCCAGATACACTGTGACTTTGGGAGGAACATCGGTCACTGTTAAATACCTACGTAAGCACGGCTACATGTCCACACCACCACCAGTAAAGGAATATCTACAAGACAGGATGGAGGAAACAAAGGATAAAATTACAGAGAAGATGGAGGAAACAAAAGATAAAATTACAGAGAAGATGGAGGAAACAAAGGATAAAATTACAGAGAAGATGGAGGAAACAAAGGATAAAATTACAGGGAAGATACAAGAAACCAAAGATAAAGTTTCATTTAAAAAAATAAAGGAATAGGAGATGCCTAATTTTTGGATATCTCAAACTTAGCACTTTAACCCTTTGTGAGGCAGGATATGCAAAGTGCACTTCTGAGGTGTTTTTTTTTTTTGTCTTTTATTATTTTACCCTTTGTCTGGAGACTACAATGCCTACGTGGATTTAAAGGTTAAAGTTCCTTGGGGAAGAGGTTGTGACAAAGTTTCAATTTACAGAAGGAAAAGTGAATCTCACATTAGATCTTAACATGTCCCTTGGTAATAATGTTAACAATTACTCTTCCCTCTTTTTTTTCCCACACCCTCCTCCTCAAAATGAAAGCAATTTCTGCCAAAAGCCACTACTCTTCTTCTTCTATCATAGTAAGCCATGGTTCCACTAGACTGAGCCTTCCATAAATGAAAACGAAGGTTTCTCTGTTGGGAAGAGCAGCATGTTTAGGTTTATAGAGTATGTGAACCCAAGCCTCCTCAATCGTGATCATCTCTCAGTTTGGAGCAGACCATTGTCACTGATACTGCACATGAAGGAATTGATGGATCAGCTACTCAGCAGGAACTAATTACAATGGCTTCCTTGCCTTCAGCCAGGCTGCAGTGGTTTACAGGTTGAGACTATGAATCTTTCTTCAACAGCGCATCTCTTCAGAAGTTCTCAACTGAAAGCTATAGGAAGATGAGTTAATCACAGTAGCCATACTGTCAAGTATACTTTGTTTTCTGAAGTTGATTTACAGTACAAAGTCATTAAATGAAATTAATCATTTGTATATTAAACACTAGGATTTGTTCATTGTGTTAAACGTTTACAAACCTGCTCTATTTCATTTTTGAAACAAAAAAAAAAAATTGAAAGAAGTTTATTTGAGAAATTGCTGTATTAATGGGCTTTTTAAACACATGGAAAGTTAAACCCCAAAGTTCCTCCTCCTCCCTCAGACCTCAGTAAAACAATTTGACTAAAATAAGCATGATTTCTGAGACAGTGATCACAGTCTACCAAACTTTTTTTCCCCTAGACTGAGTCAAGCGAACACTTATTCATACCTGAAGGCTGAAATGCTGTCTCAGATGTCATAAAGGACTAAAGTTGAAACTGTTCTATTTGCCTGGGTAGGCAAACTTCTCTCAGTTTTTATTCAAATGTAGGCTAAATTGAAGTGTGCTTTTCCTATTTCTACTACAGATCTCACTTTGTAGCAACTCAGCATGTCTAAGTTGTTTAACAAAGGTGCTTTTTTGCAGGGGGATATGGGGAAGCAACAGAGTTGGGCCCTGAGCATTGCAATTGACTGGAGTGAAAAGATAGAGCTGATGAAGTATCAGCTCTGCCCCACTGTCGTGTTTTCATTCACGTCACTGAGGGCTTCTCCATGTTTAAGTGAGTTGAACTTCATTAACTTATTTGTGCAGAATTGATTACATACTTCTCTGCCTCTGCCCACATGTAAAATAGTAACTGCAATCTAATGCCTACCTCACAGGGATGTTGTGAGGAATAATCACTGTATATTCAGCGACCTGAAGATGTAAAGTGCCATGTTTCTGATAAATATTGTTAAAAAAAGATATTTCTGTGAACTCTTACACTGCTAAGTACTACTGTAGGACTAGAGTTAATAGATGCTATTTTGTTTTTCTGTTTCAGTGTGCTTTTCCTTACTGTCCCCATGCACACATTCTTCTGATGTTAGCATTTGTTCTGATTTCCCACTTTTGGGGGCAATGTTACCCATGTCCTGCAGGACCTTGCAAAGCCCAAAGTGTTCCCCAGTAATATTGCATGGTCACTCTCAGTCTGGGGCCACATATGAGACCCTTTCAGTGCAACTCACAGGATTCATCTTTTTCACATGGCAGGGATTGCACAGGGGCACCTTGGTGTCCTAGGATGAGTTTTTAGCCCTTAGACATGTTAGAACTTGTTCATTACACCACCTCTTCTTGTGCTTCCCCTTGTCCAGCTGGCCTAGGACCACTCCAGTGTTTATATGATCCATCTCTACTAATGCTAGATACAAAAGCTGATTGACTTGGAGTNGGTTTATATGATCCATCTCTTCTAAGGAGCGGTACCTACCTAAGCTAGGTACAAAAGCTGATTGACTTGGAGTTGACTGTCCTGTGTGATCATTTCTGCAGCTGCAGGAACAGCTCACAGTGACTCTTGGAAAGTGCCTCCTCTGTGTAAGTGGCCAATCTTGCAGCATGGAGAAGCTTGAGGAGTTTGTGGGACAGCCACATCCTCCACCCAGCAAGTCCATTAAAAAAGCAGAGTTATGTGGATCCATTTATACAGAGCGAGAGAGGAAATCTTCAAGACTTTGGAAGTCTGACCTGGAGAGCTTTTGTGACAATTAGTCACATGCTTGGTGGTACTGGTGACCTTTTCTCAAACTGGCCTTATATGGAACCTGTGCCTCATCAGTGCAGAGATCACCTGAGGAGTTCCTGGGCTGCCCAAGGAGTGACTGTAAGGCCACTTGGTGCCAGCAGGCACCCAGCTATGCTGCAGTTCTAACTAGGCTAAAGTTGACTTTTAGCCTGTATCTCACTTATAAATTACCTTGCTGTGATACTAAGGTACAGTTCTTGTTAGTGACAGTCAGCCTTAGCGTGAGTCTGCATGGCTGGAAGCCAGGGGCCACCACCCTTTGGAGAGGCAGTGTGCCTGCAGCTGGCAGGCTGGAGCAAGCAAGGGGCACCTGAGGACAGCACAGGGTCTCCTTCTGGTACCCAAGCCAGCACGGTTGGCACACTCATGTGGCAGCAGTGTCCCTTAAGGTGGAGCAGCATCAGTGAGTGCCTTGAGCAGAAGGGAAGGAACAGGGCAGGTGCCATGGCCTGGGAAAGCAGTTTGGCCACAGTACTAGGAGGCCCTGAGGCAGCCCACAAGTGACTCAAGCAAGGAAGCACCCAGCAAGTGCCAGGAGTCCTTGGTGAGGTGAAAAGCCCAGACAGAAGCCCAGCAGCACCTTCCTTTGCCCACAGGACCATGCAGTCACTGGTAACAGGGCTTGCCTTTTTACCTCTCCCAGCTCAGCATCCTCATGGGAAAGGGTTGTCCCGTCAGGCTCTAGAGGGTGGTGGGGATGTGGGTCCCTCCACCTCTGCAAAGCTTCAGAAATCTGGTAAGACAGGGACTAAGACATTCATCACTATGTACATCACTACAGCAGGGAAATGGCTGCTTTGGCAACCTCCCCCACTGCTGTCTGCTCCCTGCCTCACATGTAACACCACTGCACAGCATCACCAAGGCACAACTTGCAATGGGGCTGGACCTGAAACTGGGACAGTGCTCAACTGTATGCCTGAGCAGGCTGGGTCCGCAACTGGGCATCCCAAGATGAGTCCAGAGTGCAGGCTGTGGTCAAAGCAGGGAATCTGTGTCAAAACTGGTGCCCCAGGATGGAACTGGAGTAGATGTTTAAGTCCAAGCAGGGAGTAGATCTGAAATCACATCCCAAGATGGGACTGGAGCTGAAGTTACAAACCAATGCAGAGCCAGATCACAACTCACTACTTGGCTGGGGCCTAAGTTGTGGCTTAAGATGGGGAAGAGACAAAATCAAAGCCCAAACACTGTCCAGAGCCAAAATTGTAGCTAAAGGTGGGCCCAGAGTCAAGAAAACATCCCTACCAAGACTGGAACAAAAATCATGGCCCAGTATCAGGACAAAACAGCAGTCACCACCCCACGTAGTGCCAGAGCCAAAAAATTCATAACCCAAGATGGGCTGGAACCAAAGCCATGGCCAGAGATGAGGGCCAGAGTCCACTGCTGCCCAGACTGCTGTGGCACTCACTGTCTGAGCATGGACCAGAACCAAATTTGAGTTGGAGGCAAGTGGTCCAAGACAGGGCAGGAACTGAAGCTGATGCCTGAAGTTTTAGCTCTCATATTTTTCAGATTCTGTAGTGCATTAGTATATAATGCTGAACTTCATATAAAGTGTTAGCAAGTTCTCTTCACAGGGTAGACAAAACANGACTCCTGACCCGTAACCCTCGTCCATCTTGGGTGTAGCCTTGGCCAGGCTCTTGTACTGCCCAAGTTGTATCCTTTGAAGGCCTTTTTAATAAATACCTACACTATTTCTCTTACTTTGTCTAGTCTCTGTTGTAGGTAATCTCTCCAGGCATCAAAGTCACAGCCAAGTATTGGGCCAGAGCTGAAATCGTGCCCAGAAAAGCCACTGAGATGAAGCCACAGACCAACGTGGGGCTACAGTCTCAGCCACAACCTGCTATCCAGCCCTAGCCACAGTCACAGACTGTCACAGACCAAACAGGTACTGAAGCTGAAGTAGCAACCTGGTATTAGGCCAGACCTGTCTCAGAGGCTCAAGATGTGTCTGGAACTGAAATCATGTGCTGAAATTGCAATGGAGCTAAAGTCACATCTAGAGATGGGTCCAGAGCTGAAGCCATGGCCCAAGATTTCCCCTAGAGGCAAAGCAACAGCCCAAGATATGGCAAGGAACAAATTAGAAACCCAAATAGGGGCCAGAGCCACAGACAGTCTGAGATTGAGCAAGAGGCAAAGATGCAGCAAAAATGGCACCATCACTGATGTTACAAATCAGGATGGGATCGGAGCTAAAATCACAGTCTGATACAGGGCTGGAGCCAAACTTGTGCCTTGACATGGGGCCAGAGCCGAAGTCACAGCTCAATATGGGCCTGGAGCAGAAGCCATGATCCTCACAGGGGCTGGAGCAGGGACCAGAGTTGAAGCCCTGATCCAAAAACTGAGCCAAACTCATGGCCTCACAGTGGACAGGAGTTGAAGACATGGCTCAAAAATAGCCATCAGTCACTGGACAGGGAATGGGGCTGAAATCACTGCCCAAAAAGCAGAAATTGCAGCCTGAAATCGGCGAAAGCCAAAGTTATGAACCAAGCAGGGACTAAAGGCAAAGTTGCAACTGAGTATCAGAGCAGAGACAAAGATGTGGATGGGGAGGTGGCCAGAGCCAAAGTCACAGCTTGACACAGCGCTGAAGCTGAAGTAGCAGCCCAAATAAGAGCTGTAATAGTCACCCAGTCAGGGCCAGAGCCAAAGCTGTGATCTACCATCAAGCTGTTGGCAAACCATCTGGCCAATATCAGGCCAGAGATTAGGTCACAGCCCAATACCAATCCAGAACCAAAACTGCATTCAGAGATCAGGCTGGAGCCAAAGCAGGAGCCCAAGGTGGAAATGAAGCCAAATTTGTGGTCTGAGCAATAGCTTAAGCCAAAGTTGCAGATGAAGACGTGGCTGGAGACAAAGTCACAAGCCAAGATGGGGCTGAAGCAAAAATCTTGACCCAGTATTGAGCCAGAGCTGCAGGAGCAGCCTGAGATTTGCCAGAGCTCAAATTGCTCCCAAAGATGGGAGAAGGTAAAGTCTCACTCCAATATTTCTACAAAGCTGAGGTTAACAACTCAGTTTGGCGCCAGTCACAGCCCAAGCAGGGACCAGAGCCAAAGTTGCTGGCTGATATGAGGCAGGACCCAAAGTCACAAACCGAGAAGGGCAGAGCAGAGTTTAAGACCAAGGAGGGACACAGACATGGGAGCCTGAGCTGAAGTCAGAGCCCTGTATTAGGCTGGGGACAAGCTCGTGACCCAAGATGGGACCAGAATCAAACTGTGGCTCAGGATGGGTCCTGGAGCAGCAACCATTGCCAAAGATGGGGCTGGAGACATGACAGAGGCCCAAGATGGCTCCTGATCTCTACTCACAGCCTGAACAGAAGTCAGACCTGCAGTCACAGCCTGATGGGACCAGAACCAAAATCACAGCCTGATGGGACCAGAATGAAAATCACAGCCTAGCCAGGGGCCAGAGCTAAAGCCTGATACCAAGTTGCAGATGAAAAGACAGGGCCAAGGAGCAGGGGTTGGAGCCCAGCTCAAAGAGTGATATACAGCCAGAGACAAACCTATGACCAACGATGGGCTGGCACCCAAGTATTGGCCTGAAACGGGCAGGAGAAGAAGTTGCAGACCAAGATGGAGCTGAGTGGAAATCGCAGCTCAATATTGGGCCAAAGCTGAATTCAGGTCTTGAGCAGGACCCAGAGTCAAAATCATGGCCCAAGATGGGCCCAGAAGCAAGTCAGAGCCTGACAGGGGAACAGCTGAAGTCTCAGCCCAAGAGGAGCTGAAATCTTGGCCTAAGCAATGGCTGGAGCTGAGGCAATGATGAAAATGGGGCCAGTCAAAATAATGGCCTGAACAAGGACCAGAGCCAGTCACAGTTGAAATTAGTGCTCAAGCTGAAGGTGCAGCTGAGCCTTTTGAGCACGGTTGGAGCCAAAGCTGTGACTCGGTAACAGACCAGAGTGAAAATAGTGACTCAAGATGGTGCTGGAGCCAAAGTTGAAACAAATTCCTCTGATTGTGTCCCCTTCAGGGTGTCAGCTTAGGGCATCACATCACATTCATCCTTGTTCATCACTTACCATCAGCAACAATAATAATTAGAGAATTGTAATTATCCCCTGGCAATTAGCTGCCTATTTTTATGATCTTCTTAAGTAGAAAGAATACATCTTGATTTCAAAAGCCCGCAGGGTAACATGTAGTGTTAAGTTTGGGCTTGAGTTTGATGAATTGATTGGACAATCACAGAGGGAGGAACACAGGGGAGGAGATTCAGGCTTGTTTAGGAATAATGCCCAAACATGCTACAGTTCTCAAGTCAACTCCATTGCCAGTCAAGTATTGAATAGCCTGTGTCCTCCTCTCAAACTCATGCTGAATCAAGAATCTTATGTACTCTTGCAATCAGAACAAATTCATAAAACTGATATAATTTCCACTTGAAATGCTGTGCTGAATCCATCAGAAATGCAGTTGAGATCCTACATTTAATATGAATCAAAACTGTACTGCTGGGAGGCTGGTACAGATCCAGCACTGGCAATTGCAATGGGCTGCCTTGGTGACCTAAAGCAGGCACGGAGAGACAGCATAGGCTGCTTGTGAACACTGCCTTGACCTGGCCCTTGTGCTTACTGATGACCTCCCATCTAGGGTCACAAAGCAAGTGGAGACAAAATCCAGCTCCAGCATTAGGTTCAAAATACACCAGCTGCAAGTTTACCACACATCTTTTTTTTGTTATCATTTCACATGGATTTGTTCATAGGTGCAAAAAAATTTGCCTGACCTTGTAAGGATGTGGATCTGAGAGAACATGAGAGAAGGCAGAGATGAGCAGTGATGCTGTACTTGCCCTTCAGCTGAACAGACTCTGCAGTAAGTGGTGCTGAGTACACTGAGCTGGCACTGTCAAGCACTTCCACCAGCGCATTTGCACCCAGTCTTTATCCAGGCACTGCCTGCAAGCAGCCTTGGAGAACCTTTCCCCCCAAAACAGCACAGAGCTGTGGCCTCCAGCTATCTCCCAGATGTGGCAGCTGTGTTTTAATGTGGAAGGAGACCTTTGGACGAATTGTAGTGGAGAAAGGGAAATTTCTCAGCCTTGGCTAACTGATGACTAATGATATGGTTAGCCAAATACCTGAATTTAGTTTTTATCCCGGATTAGATTAGAAAAGCCATGAAAATAAAAAGAACACAGTGTCATTTTATACAAGGAGCATTCAGAGTTCTGCCTAATGTACTAACAGTGTGTTTTCTACTGCTGGATTGCTGTGCACTAGCCCTCGCACCTCTGCACAGTATCTACCCACATACAGACAATCTCCTTCAAAAAAAAAAAAAAAAGAAGTGCCAGTGCACAAGCAGCACTCAAGCTACAGCTGCATGGTTTACTCTCGAGTACAGTTTTACTGCAGAGAGGCACTTTATTTCTGTGTTATTTCTTTACTTTATTTTCTGTGTTTATTTCTGTCAAATGGTGATTTTAGTGCACCTGATGCCATTTCCCTGACAGAGCATAATTTTATAGTAAAGCACCTGTTTGCCCTAGCATATGGCTGGAGATAGCATGCATATTATCTACAGGTATAACATACAGCATGACTGTAGAAGGTGAGAGGGCTTGCATGCTGAGTAGTTAATGCAGTTATCACTCAGCCACAGGGCTTTTCATGTTTGCCGATGCACCTCTCACTAAAAAGCTGTGACACTCAGTACTGCACCAGTAACTTCCCAAAACAAATACAGTCAGTCACTATCAGCACCTTTGATCTGCAGAAGGAGGGGGGTCAAAGAAACCAGACTGACTCTGCAGTCCCTCAGTCAAGCCTTACCTGTTAGGCTTTTCCTGACAAAACATTAGTTAAAGTTACCAGCTCATCAACTTTCCTCCCAAGAGATACAAAGTTTGCAGCATAAGCAAATTTTATAGCACTTACAATCCTAACCCCATTGTCAGGAAAGAACTAGCTCCTATCCCTTTTGCTGTTGCCATAAACCCTGCTGAATGGCTATGCAAGCACACTTGTGCTTTTATAATTGACTTATATGTCTTCTTCACCAAGTAAAGCCAACTAGGGCAAACTTGGCTCAGCTCATGAAATATTCACAGCACTGTAACACAATTACACGTGTATGCATATACACAGGGACATGTAATAAGTGGGAATGTTCTCACCGCTTTGAGATGAAAATGACTTTTTTTTCTTTTCCCCTAAGAATTTCTTGCTGCCCAGGGTTAAATGTAGGTCAAGCTGTCTGAGCCCATGTCTGTGGCACACAGAGCAGGATTAAACTGGAATTTTCCACTCAACTCAACTGTCAATCACTATAATGTCTGCAAATGTCAAATTAAGCTGGAATGATCTGGTGTTGGCACTGACGGGGGGCTCAAGGGTGGCATTTTGGCCTCCATGAAAAAGATGCCCTCTTCCTCTGAACAAGGGGTGGCTATGTCCTGGTTGTTTGCTCAAAGCCCTGCCAAACAGAAAACAGCTCTGTACCAGACAGTGGGATATGCTGGAAGTGAGCAGAGGGAAACTATACCTCACAAGTGGAGGGACTGGGAATGGTGGCGAGGGAAAGGTTATTCCCAGCATTGCCATAGACTGCCTGAGACCTGGCTTGTACTTCTTCATGTGTGTTTCCTCATCTTTAAAATACTTTCAGCACCTTTCTGCTGCTGTTCTGCAACACATTTCATAGTGGAAACCATTAAAGGATCCAAAATATTTTATCTGATTTACGGATTAGCCCCTTTATTGAGGAGAGCCATGTCCCCCTCTAGCCATAGCAGAGCTTACCATGTGGCAGGTATCCCTGGGATGGATCATTCAGTCCTGCCAAAATAAATAATGTATTAAGGCAACTTGGAACACATAAGGCAAGCAGAAATTTGCAGTTAAATAGTAACAACTGCAGCATATAGCTTCCCCCTTATGTTTTGGAACATTCTGGGGACAAGCACGGTTACTGACTATACAGGGCACTGAGAAACTCAGCTCATCAATTTTACCACATGTAAAGAATTCAGTGTTTCAGCTCTAATCCCCATTCTCAGGCTCTCAGGAGCAATCATTTGGCAGCCAGTCTGGAAAGAAATGTAGAAAACATAGGAAACAAACAAAAAACCCCATCATGCAAGTTTTTAGTTTTCTTAGTCAATGCTGCAAAAGCAGCACAATGCAAACTGCACAAAAATTGCAGGGCATCACTGCAGTGGAAGTGAGCTATTAGAAGAGGATTCAGCACTAAGGGTTTTAAAATGTGCATTTTAATTAGAACTCACTTAAAGCACAGCCGATCAAAACAGTGATAATGAGAGAAGCCTAATTAATTTTTGTCTAAGTAACGAAGTCTCATTACAGAGAGGTCTTTGGAAGAAAAGGGTTTGGGATGTTAAAAACAGGGTGTTTGTAATGAGACACAATACAGCTGGGAGCCTGGAGGCCAGACCTAGAGGTTTCACAGGACTGCAGCAGCCCCTATATTAATCTTTCAGCAGAAAAAAAGTAACCCTACTGAGATGAGACATCCCATTTACAGCTGAGTTGCAACCATTGGCAGAGATATTAAAACACAATCAAACAGAATGGCATATTATAAACCAAATATAAATACAATTAAAACCAGATTAAGTAAAAGATCAAAGCAGGCTCAAAAAATGCAGTTTCCAGGGAGTTCAGGGTTCAGACAGTAGAGGAGGAGCAGAAGCTTGGAGATTTTTAAGAGTACTTCTAAGGACTAAGGAACTAGCAATTTTCTAAACACTAAAGAAGAATTAAAATGCTGTAGATGGAGGAGAACAAACTCAGAGTGGTTATAGGAAAAAAATATGTTTACTTTTGACCCAAAAAAAGAGGACTGTAACATTTAAAGAACTAAGGCATTTGAAAAGAACAGCAGCAAGGGAAACCTCCCGCCCTGCCCCCCGGCTCCTCTCTGAGTGGAATGTAAAGGCAGCTCCATAGCAGGGTGTCAGAAGTGGGATGGACCATGCCTCCCACAGCAGACCTCTTCCTGGAAAAGACCTGCAAGCAAGAAAGTCCCAGGTTTGAAGTATCAAACTCAGCATCACATCGCAGCAACACAGATATCAAACTCCAGCAAGCACAGGAATAAAATATAAACCAAGGTAACTATGTTATTAATAATCATGCTAAATAAAGCACCACTTTATACACTTATGATCAGAAATTACCTGCTCTTTCCCAGTTTTGTTAAGCTTTAGTATGGCAAAGTGGCAGGTGCCAGCCAGGGACAATTTGATCTACCTAGCAAAGATGTGTATCACCAAAGTCTTTGAGTGTTTCATGGGACCCTTTCATCTGGTTTCTTACTAACAGTATCATCCCTCCCTTCCTCCCATTACTGCACCACAACTGCTCTTGCTTTAAGCACTGGCCAAAGCATGTCCCAGCTTGCTTAAACCAGGCTGTGGATCTCCCTCCCCCAAGCCATATTTTGCATCTTCATTCTTTAAAGAATTTTTCAGCTCAATGCTTTGAGGGCATTGCTTTTCCCCCCCACTGGTCAGTCAGCAGTGCTGTGCCAGAGGCTGCCACCAACAGCAGGGCTTTAAATGAGATTGAGGTGGAGTTGTTATCTTAAAGGAATTGAAATCACAAGCTGGCTCAGATTAAGTGCCTAGATTTAACTCCAGCGTGTGACAGGCTGTCTCCTGATACAGCCCATCCTATGGCAGGGGCAGGGCAGAAAGGCCCAGAATCGTCCCAGCATTAATCACCAGAGTGTGAGGGTCAGAAGGCTGATCTTAAACCCTCATCAGACATCCACTTCCCGGGGCCCTCACATAATGCTTCAAGGATTGAGTCCTCTCGGATTCTTTAACTATCTCCTACCTGGGTGCCAGCAGCAAAACAGCAAGGGACAAAGACAATTACTTATGTTAACAAAGCCACTCCAGTGTTCCATGCTTTTTTGGCTTTTTTCACTTCAAAGGGAAAATAAATCCAACAGGACACAAACGCATTTAATAATTTTTAATAATTTTGTGCCATGGTTTAACCACAGCATATTAAGAACAAGCATAAAATCTGTATTTAAAACTAACAACAGCACTTAGAGCAACATCTTCCTTTAAAAGTATTGCAATAAACAGACCTTAGGTCTAAAAACTAGGACATCACCATTTGCTCAATTAAAAGAGTCAGATACACAACAGTTGAAATCTTTTTCTGTATATAACTGGGAGTTACAGTGGAAAATAAGCAACAAATTAATTGTGTTAAACAGAAAATAAAATTTTAAAAAATAAAAAATAAAGCAAGCCAGGTTTGTCATAGCATCACATGAACAGCTATTGAGAAATTCCAATACAGTTGTAAAAAGACTTAGTTTTTAATAGCTTTGTTTTACAACAATAAATTTTAAAAGAAAGATTAAATATTGTTGATAGTGCTGTACATATTTCAGAATAGCTTGAAAGAATGGACGAAAATAAGAGATGTGTTGAAAATGTGATCTTGAAAGCCACAATGTTGGAAATACAAAAAAAATTAAAATCCATACAGCAATAAAGCATTTTACACTGTAAATTAACTAGCAAGAAACAACAAAGGAAGGGTAACACTCTAAATTAAACAGGCATTTGATGGTTAATTTTGAGTGTAACAGCCTGACTGATGTGCATACCATCATGAAATGCTCTGAGCACAGCAGCATTGGGCAGTTGAGAGTTATACAAAGATAAAACCCCTAACAACGCTTATGTAGTCTTTATATTATGAGTAGAAAAGCTTTGTTAAAGAATACTAAAGTGAATTTTTTAAAAATTATTATTTCTGCTGTCCAGGTCCATGATGCCTGAGGCTCTCGTAACTTCTGCTCATAGTCCTTTAAAATCTTGGCTGCCTGCTGTGCTTTGTGGTAAATGGAAAAGCGTGAACACAGCTGTGAATACACTTAATAGATAGTCTGCTCTTTCCACTGCAGCTTCAAAGCAAATTAGTGCCTCTAAAAGGAGACATGCTCGTGTTTGGTCCACTCAATATGCATGTTTTGTTATGATAAATCCTACTCTAGATTCCTCCAGCAGGAGGTTTACTCTGTACAGTCTTCCAAGTGAAGGCTCGGGGTTTTTTTGTTTGCTTTTCTTCCTTCATGCACAGAAGTGGTACTGCAGTGCAAACAGAAACGTGAAGGTGGCCAGGCAAGGCACACTTCCAAAACAATTACTCCACACCCTGACAAACAATAAATGAATTAACAAGTGACAATCATGAAATATGCATATTTACCTATGGTACATGCTTACTTACAGAACAGCTCAACAGACAGAAGGATGTGATGATACAAGCTACCTGTTAAAGGGCATGATGATGCAGAACTGGCCATAAAAACCTTAACACACTTCTTTAAAACAAAACAAACAAACAAACAAAAAAAACCAAAACAACCATGATCAACATTCAGACACAGGACTCCTGTGAGGGCTTTTAAAAAGATATTTACAGACAAAGGTGTAGATGCTTCAGGTTGACAGAAAAGCAGTGAAGGACTGTGCCCCAAGGCACCACCCTCCAGCGTGAAGGACGGGGTTGAAAGCCCACTCAAACCAGAGGAAGCCCCACCACTGACTTCACTGGCCCCGGGTAAGGCCCCCTGAGTTTTAGCACAGCGCTTTGCTAATCATCTGAAAAACCAAACCAAAATGCCGTCTCAAACATCTCCCAACACCTTGCTACCTTACATCTGTGGTTAAAGCCTGGCAAGTATAAAAAAGCTACATACAGACAGGAGTATCTATGAAAGATTAGGTGGTATCCATCTGTGAGAGGACGAGTCTGTCTCCGACCGATAAACTTTTATATCACCTACTGTCCTGGGATAGTTAGAACAAACAGTTTAGAAAAATAAGTACAGTATCTGCAAGTCCCTACACTAGAACTTCATGTTGAATTTTCCTGAGGTATTTGCTTTACCGAAGAGCGTGCAGGGGCACAGGAATGGAGCACCAAACACGGGGAGACGCCGGGGGAGAACCAAACTGCCAAGGGAGCCTGGCAGGAAGCTGAGTGTCAGATGACCTCCTACACCACTTCCCAGGTTGGGTTTGAACAGGTCTAAGCATTTCTCTGTAATCTTAAATATGAACCTGGGTTAAGCCATTGCTGCCAAAAGCCAACACAGCAGCAGAGCTGCCAGCTCAAAGCTCCCACTCAAACCCTGCATTCAGCTCGCTACCAACTGCAGCCACTCTCATCGACCCTGCACGAGCACAGGTTACCAGTGAATCCATCCACACCCCAAGCCCAAGGACAGTCTGTAGTGGCAGCATGGTGCACCAGTTGTGGGCACAGAGCAAGGGTTGGCTGTTGTCACAGAACTCTCATTGGCCTAGTTTTGACTTTGCAGGGATGCTTTGGGTCAGTTCCCACTTGTCTGAGCTTCATTTCAAATCTAGGATGTGATTAAAAAGGTTTGAAAAGTTTTAGCCCATTTCTAAGTTTTTTGTTTAAAAAGGGTAATCAAGGATAGTAATAAATAACGTATCTGCTGGAGAAGTAGTAACTAATACTGGTCCAACTCAGCAATAGCAAGGCAACAATCAATACAAGAAGCATCTAGTTGCAAGGTTAAAGCTGTGGAGGTTTTGTTTGTTTTGTGGTTTTTTCCTTTTTTTTTAAAGTGACAAAAAAAAAAAAAAGAAGAATTCTTCACAGCAAAGATGCATCAAATGACTAATTGCTATACACAGGCTTGTCAAAAAGGATTTGTTTAACCTTTTTCCCTTACGATATTATATTGATATTTAATAGGAAAATAAAATACATAGACTTTTCGTCATTTGTATGCATTCATTTCCAAACTTTCTTACAAAAAAAGGACCAAGCACAGACTGGCATTCACAAAGTCTATGCCATTTTTTTGTGTTAAAATTGGTATCATCTGTACACTATCTTACAGTATTAACATCTATTTGTTTTTGTATGTTTGTTTGTTCTACCCATTGGGTAGGATATGTGCATAATATATTCAAGTTATACACAGCACCATACAAAGGGAAAAAAAAAAAAAACCAACCAGAAAAAAGACAGACAACTGAAAAAGCACCATTTTAAGTGAGGCACAACAAAGGTGGGAGTGTAAGGCCTGATGCAAAGCCCTCTGAAGTTGGCAAGAGTCTTCCTACCAACTTCAGCAGGCTTTGGATCAGGCCCTCTTGAGTGCAGGGGGATTCCTATCTGCTCAGACCTGAACATGAGGCACCTTAGTTGCTTACGAACTACGGACATGCAAACCTCCTCAAAATTATATCTAATAAGGATGTATTTAATTTATTAATAAACCTACCACAGCAGACAGACAAGCACAAACCAAGGAGAGAAAGGAAGAAGAAAAGAGACAGCTTTGTCACCCACGAGATCCTACACACACCATGTTGTTTCAGAAAGCTCACACACCAAACCACTTAAAGCAGCAGCAGCAGTAGCAATACAGCAAAGAAAATAGCATCATCTCTGGCAGTAAATCACACGTCTGTCCGAGGGAAGGGGAAGTATACCTACGTTTCAGTTTTGCTTTTTTATCACTAATCAACATGAAAAAGGTAAGCTCTTCAATAGCAAGAAAGCAACGCTAGCAATACCCAGGTTGCTTGTGTTCATTCTAAAAACAGAAGAGACACCAGCAAGGCAGAAGTAAGAGCTAGGAGAGTTTGTGACACAAAACAGTCCTTGATCTTCCCTTTCAAAAGCAGGAGAATTGTACTGAGTGGTTACAAAAACAGCATTAGCATCCCTGAAATACATTTAATGCCAATGACAATTTCAAGGAAACATCAGTAGGCCCCTCCACTGCATGTCTGTGGTACTAAATAGTGTGACAAAGCACTTCATTGAAGCACTACACTTCAGTTCGCTGGGAAGAGGCAAGGCAGGTCTCATGTTGGTTTTGGAGGATGAACTTAGTGATACAGCTTCTGTTTATTCCCCAGAGCTGTACCAAGAAAATAACTCTTTTTTTTTTTTTGCTGGTGCAAGTGTGCCCAACAGGGCTTTTGCCAGCCCAACAGTGCAATCAGAGGTGACTCAAAAGGTAATTTACATCCCTGATTACTGAAGGCAGGCTGGCAAACAATGTATTAACTATAAAAAAAATCGAACATTTTCAGTCAGCATATTCTCAAAACCTTCAACTTGAATCTCGTAATGAAACATACAGAACAGTTTTTGGACAGGAAACCTCTCTAAGTTCAACACATCCTCACAAAGGACTTTTCCATGTTCTAAAAGGCCTCAAGAGGCCTCAGGCAACTCAGTAAGACTGTCTCTTTCCAGGGATTTAAATGATTGGCACATTTGGGGCTAGTGTAGGAGAAAAGTTGTAATTATACTGGTTGGCAAGCAGGCAACACAGTGCAGGGAAAGACCAGATATGTGTAATTAAATTATGTGTGACAGCCTTTATCTAAAAAGCAAAGATGTAATCAAAAGCCAGACTTCATCTGAACCCACTGCACAGAAGGATCACTTGGTTCTCATCATCAGCTAGGTCTGAAAAAACATGAGATTTAGGGTACACTAGGTATATTTCCTTCCTGTACATCAATACATGAGGTCTGCACTGGGGTTATCCCAAAGCACGAAGATTTTTCAAAGCTCACCCAAAAGGAGAGAGAGCTGTTGGATGGAAGATGGACAAGCACACCGGGTGTCAGGCAAGGACTGGTGCAGCAAGAAAGCCCCCCACTGATAAAAACACAGGCTGTGACATTTACAGGACTGAAAAGCAAATATTCCTCATGCTTCCTGCTGTTTGACAAATGACCTGCTATTGTTCCTGAGAGCACAACACAGAGCCATTCAGCACTTCTGGAAGGTGATCATGGAATAGCAACTAGTACAGAGAGAATCAAGGGGACAAGTCTGCACACAGGTCTACATGTGCACAGACATGACTTAACAGTAATGACCAGAGAGAATCTGTGAATAATCCTAAATACTTTCAAATGTGCCAGCAAGCCTATTGTTTATCCTTGGGATAAAAAAAAAAAAAAGGCAAAGAAAAATACTGATGTATATTTATTTTTCACCAACTTACTATTTTGTTTCTCTTTGCCTACAAAATCAGGTTACCTTAGCTACCATGAGCATTCAGGGATAAAGTCAGAGAAAGGTTAGCAATCAATCTCCAAAGCATTCCAACATTCCTTATAGATCAGAGTGTCAGTTCTAAGGTCCAATATCTCACTACCTGGCAGGGCTAGAAATGACTGCCTCAGACAGCACTGTTCCAGACAGCCTTCACATGGGGCTCTTCAGCAGGACAAGGATTTCTCTATTGCAAAGAAGTGCATTCCTCAATAAACAATGCAATTCTGCTCCTTACCCTTCCCTGCACCCCATTCAAAGAAGAAAAAAACTCAATGACACTTTAGAAAAAATATATCTGCAACAAGAACATTCAGAGATCTGGCATAACAGAAGCAGCTTCCAGGTGGCACAAACTGGTGGAAGAAGTGGGCAAGCAGTAATAACGAAGCACAGCGTAACCCATGGTTTCTGCAGATTCCATGAGTGTAAGAATGCAAACATCTTCCTTACTAGCCATCAGGAATTTGTACATGAGGCATATGCTTGAGTTTTCACACTTCCAAGGGAAAATCATGGTGTAATAAAGTCCCATCAGCCTGCAACTGGCCTAAGTGCAGAGTTCATCAGTGACAAGACCAGAAGTAGCATAATTAGATCCTCTCTGATGAAAGCATCCTATTATGCTAAGTCCTGTGAATTATGCACATGTCAGGAAAGGGATCTGAACATTGCAATGTTGGCTGGGTATCCCTCTTCAATTCCTCACTCCCGTCTTTTATGCAGCATCACACTCAATCTGCTTGTCCAGCACTGAGAGGAGCCCAGCCACAATTGTGCTAGACATAGGTACAGAATTAGAGCTAAGTGCCAAGTGCTCCACTGGTAAACTGGGAGAGAAACTTGTTTTTTTCTTGTGCTAAGCCCCCTGCCTTTTCTAGCCCTGAAAGACCATACAAAACACCAAAGATGGGGCATATTTAGCATCAAGAAGAGCACCATGCCAGGACACATAAGGGAAAAATTAGTCTTTTCAGGAGGATAGAGGTTACAAAACTTTATTTCATAAAGGTGCATTTAAAAGAAAAAAATAATCTTTTAACCTGAAAATTTCTAAAGTAGCGGCATCACTATACTGAATTTTGGAAACATGAGTTACTGGGCAAAGTCAGAAGATGCAACCAGAATTCAGGCAAATATGATCCATCACATAGAAAATACCACACACATATGATGTGGGTTTTGTGCATGAGACACGTAAACCAGAACATCAGTATGGAGGCAAAATCTATGCAATTAATGCTAAAATGTTTGCAAAAACTTTTATAATTTATACCAAGTTTTGTTGAGTGGCTCTGGAATACAGTCTGTCAAGTCTGGATATTTTCAAAGCTTGTCTTCCATAAATGCTTTATAGAATTACCTATCTTCAGAGCTCACCAATTTCTAAGCCTGCAAAGATTGATAGTGCTATCTAATTCTGGTATTTCTTTTACGATTCTGTTCTGTTATCAAGAGCAGATTCTCTACCACATCAACAGAGGAAAAAATAGGAAAACAAAGTCTTTCAATGTTACACTGTTGACTGACTTCCCATTGGAGAATACTCATATCCATCAGAAAATAGCCTATTTAGTGATAAAAGAAACCCCAAACCAGAAGACTGCAAGCTCACCTACAGCAAGTAAACTAGTCACTACACTGCCACAGCTGAGAGGTTCTGTCTGCACATTACATTTGGGAAAGCAGAGCATGACATTAAGCCATTAGAGTGTGTCCTCTAAGGAGAGCCATGAGGATGATGAAGGGTCCCGAGGGGAAGCCATATGAGGAATGTCTGAGGTTACTTTACTTGTCCAGGCTGGAGGAGACTGAGGGGAGACCTCACTGCAATCAGAACTTCCTCATGGGGAAAAAAGGAGAGGCAGGCACTGGTCTCCTCACTGTGTTGACCGGTGACAGGATCCAAGGAAATGGCTGGAAGCCGTGCCAGGGGCAGTTTAGGTTGGATATTAGAAAAAGATTCTTCCCTCAGAAGGTGGTTGGGCACTGGAAGAGGCTCCCCAGGGAGACAACAGCACCAGCCTGACAGAGTTCAAAAAGCATTAGGACAACGCTCTCAGGTACATGGTGTGACTCCTGGGGATGGTTCTGCGCAGGGCCAGGGGTTGGATTCAATGATCCTGATGGGTCACTTCCAACTTAGCATATTCTCTGATTCTAGGATGAGAAGACAAAGATGCGAGAAGAGATACAACTATTAGGTGAGCAAATATCAGGTTATTTTTAAACAACTCTTTCCTAAAGAACTGGAAAAGGCTACATTTTTCATGCAGAAAAATTTTCTCAGCCAAGAAAAATTAAGAGACAGCATACTGGACAATATTAATGGGAAGTGCATAAATCCACTGGCATGCAGAGAGGGCAAAAGATGGCAAAGGGCTGTTTTTAACGAAAGTATGTTCCCAAGAGGTGACTTTGAAGGCAACTTCAAGGCTCACTTTGCTGAGATCCGCACGCGGGGAAAATTGGTCTTCAACCAGCCCAAGCCCAGGGCCCAGTCCAGGTGTGCTCTGCCACAAGAACTGAGTTCCAGCTGTTCTCACCTGAAGGCTTCTCGGCTAAACAATCCTCATTTAGGCAACAGCACAGTATCTGTGTAGGCACACGCATTCTCTGGCTTAAAGGCTCACTCCTGAAGTGACAAAAGTCACTGAAGACCAAAACCAACATTTGCTGGCTTTGTCCTCTGGCTGAGTTTTGTTTGGTTGTTGTTTTTAACTAAAAATTATGTTTGTAGATTGTTTGCAAAAATCTAACTTCACAGCTTTTATTCCCAGGAACCAGACAGCAATGAGAGCCCCAGCTGACTGAAAGCCACCTAGTCATCTTCTAAATACCTGTCCTGCGGGCCTGAGAGGAAAAAAAATAAGTGAATCCCACTATACAATCTCTATCTCTCCCTTCAATTAATACATACGATAAAAGGCAGCTTTACTCTGCATTACCAGCATGACTCAGACCAAAATAACAATTACAGAGACAAATGGAGCTGTGTATTCAGACTAACAGTTATACAAATGTTTTCTAAACTAGAATAAAATCAAATTACCTTATGAAGAAAACAAATCTACGCTGAGGCCCAAAAGACACACACGCACGCAGACACACACACACACACTGTTTTGGCATTAAAACTCTGCATAGATCAAAGATGCACTTCAGTTATCAGAACCCCCCGTGTACAGAAGTCCTACAGAAATCCAGCCTCCAGCCATGGGACCAGGGCATCCGTGCCCTTGGGGCACTCAGTGGCTGCTGCCTGCAACCAAGCACAAGGCTCGGGAAAATAGAAAAAAGTGAAAGGTCTTAAAGTGAAAAGGTCTATGACACACTCATACACCTATATATTAGAAACTATTCAAGCTAAGACTCTAAAGATTCTTACTTTTAAGTCCATTTCCAAAATGCATTTTAAGTGCAATTTGTGCTTTTTCATGTGCTTGTGATGCCACTATCACCTTTTGTCAACTGAGTTCTGGTGCCGTGCGTGCTTCCACATGGGAACAGCCAGTGAAGAAACACCCCACAGGCCACGACACAGGCAGGCAACACTTTTCAACTACTCTCCAGGCCAGTATAGCAAAAATCAGAGCTTACAGACACTTGGTTAACATGTGAGTCACCCTCACCCATGAGCACAGTCCTGCTGGCATCACGCAGACATCATGCACCCACAAGGGTTTCTGCAACAGGGCCCAGAGCAAAAAGGTTTGCAGGGAGAATTCCTGGTGCTCCTATGTCCCTGTCAGGGATGTGGCAGGAGCCAGCACCACTGCCAAGAGTGCTCTTGGTACTGCTGCAGAAACACCATGGGAGGGTTTAGCCACAAGGGTCCCCTTCACTTCAACAGGATGGACCTCCAGGACTGAACTTCAGCATCTGAAGGGATGAAATGGAGAGCGAAAACCACAACAGCCTCACGTACTTCAACAGTGGTGCAGGGGGAAAAAACCCCACCCTGCATTTTCAAATGATTTATTGCATAACGTCATGATACGTGACTAAATACATTTCAGGCTACAGTGAGGACCAAAATCTCTAGAACGGTAAATACTGGTGATACTGCATTATGAAAAGGAAAAGAATGGCAGCACTTAGAATCAATACAAAACAACACATCTGGGAATTTTAGTTTTGCCATTTATGAAAGAAATAGTCTACACTGCAAAATAACTAAACTATAAGTGATGGAAAATGCTGGGATTTCATATTTGCCTTCTTCCATCCAAAAGTCTCCAAGACACTTCATTGACGATACACTGTTATTTGAATGCAAATTATTGCAAAGACAACTGTCCCTGTATTTTTTGAATTGTAAAAGTCAAAAGATGTTAGGCTAAGTCCTGTCCCCATCTTCTAGCAAACCCAGGGGGAGGGGGCAGAGTCCTCCTGATTACTTCTAGGGCTCTATCATTATTCCACAGGTGAAATGACAACATATAGAAGAACTTCACATAAAACAGTTCCCTCATATATATTTTTTTTTTAAACAGTAAGATAGTGCAACTTTTTAAAACACATTTATCACAACACAAATTAATTCCTTGCATTCATCTAAGTTCTCGACTTTATACCTTGGCACACAGAACAGGAATTTTGTTTCATATTAAAAAAAAATTCACACCCTGGGAGAAAAAAAAAAAGCAAACTGGCCAATTCTTCCCCCATTTATCTAGCAAAACACCTTCTTCCTTCTGCCATTCAGTGAGTATAAAACAGGCCATATAAGCCTAATTTCTGTGCTAAGTTAACTTTTAGAATTAAATAATTGAAATAGTTTATTAAAAAAAAATAATATATTCCCCCCCCTCTCCCCTGAAACACTGCTCATAGACAAACTGAATGGAAGTTTGTATTTCTTTCAATCTGCTTTGCATGCAATTCCCCTGAAAGGAATCAGAAACAAAGAACTGGTTTGCACGTTTGGTTTTACTCAGTTGTACCACGTGAAACGTAACAACACTGTGCACCGGAGCACGGGGCTCTTCCTCCGCCGCCCTGCTTGGCTCTCCCGTCGTCAGTCCAAACGCACCCGGGCGGGTCACTTAGACCAGGTTTCCTGGTTTCCGCTCCTGGCCTTTGCTGGGGACTATTGTGCTCTCTGAATTGTTCTGCTGAAACTGAAGTCTGCTCCCCCTCTGCGACGAAGGAGGCATGTTGCTGTGCTGGTGATGGAAAAAAGAGGAGCCTGGGTAATGCCCCATGACCTCGCTGTACGTCGGGGGTGGTCCTTCCATCCTTCCGTTACTGCTATAGTTGGTTGCACTTATGCCCGAATTGCTGCTGGGTGGGCAGGGACCCCCATTGTACATGGAGATGTCTATCAAGTCGCTATCAA
Organism: Illadopsis cleaveri; assembly: GCA_013399915.1. Taxonomy (NCBI): domain Eukaryota; kingdom Metazoa; phylum Chordata; class Aves; order Passeriformes; family Timaliidae; genus Illadopsis; species Illadopsis cleaveri. The sequence continues at coordinate 264,939 of VXBB01003820.1, forward strand.
AAATGGTTCGGTTGGGCGGCGCCCTGACGGATTCCCGGTTGAGCTCCATCTGCTGCTCGGGGTCCCGGAGCTGCAGGGTGCACGGGCCCTGGTACGGCGGGGGCTCCTCGCCGTCAGACAGGGAGATGGTGGGAGGAAGGTCAATCTCATGCTGCATGTAAGGGTAGGTGGGCTGGAAGCGACTGAAACGGTCCCGCTGCATGAAAGATGGGGTGGTAAACCTGTCCCTGGACCTGGGGGCGTACATGATCTGAAACGGGAAGAGAGACACGCGTGACTCCACATCTGCGCAAAGCGCCGTGGCTGATCCAGTCTCTGTAACAACCTGAGAAAACACAGAAAGCTGCTTTTCCCACCCGTCTCAGAGGTTAAACCCAGCGGATACCGTGCACGTGTGCAGCCACAGGCATGCAGGTGAACAGGCAGGAGGGGCAGGAAGGATCCAGCACACCTGAGAACAGCTGCATGAAGGAAGCCCAAGCTCCACAAAGCTCCTTCTGACATTAAAACATTCCCAGCAAAAACAAATGATTCTGTTTCTGAAACCAGGAAATGAATTCTCTCTAGTCTTGATAATTGACTAGTTCTACAACAATGTCTCAATACTGAATTTCAGGTGCAGTCTGAGCTTCCCCCTCCTACTCAGAGCTAATGCATCTCCAAAGAATTCAGATGGTCATTTCAGTACAATTTGTAAAGGCTCAGCATATCTCACACCTTCACTATCAGGGTGTATCAGGTGTCCTCCTCCCCCTCAATTCTCAGCAAGAACTCAGCCTCTGGGGAGAACCTACAAAGCTTCTGCATTGTGATGGAAAATATGTCCCCGGTATATTAAACCCTGGAGAAGGGCTTTACAAAAGGAAGTGCTCAAGATACTCTGTGAGGTGCTATTGCTCCTCACTTGGTCTATATCCTTTGTCTGGACAGACACAGCAGCTTCTCAGATCTAGATCTCCCAGACTGCTCTTCTTTTCTCTGGATCCCTCCAGGGTCTTCAACCCCGGACCTTCGCAGACGCAGGGCCAACCACCAGGATGTTCTGCTGCTTGTCACAGGACAGCTGGACCACTCAAAGCAATACACCCACAAATTATTACACAGACAAGTGATCTGTGCTAGCTGGAAAATGGGAGACATTGGTGATAGGATACGTGTTGTAAATCCAAGAAAAGTTCAGGGACAAAAGGAACTGGTCTCCCAGCTTCCAATGAATACTCAAATTACTGAGGCAGTGCAGGAACGAGACACACCTCCACCACTTACTTGTGAATGCCTACTATGACACAGGGAGTTGCTGATGGAGATGAGGTGTCAGGTAGGCAGAATTTCATTCTTTTATGAAAAGGTCTCAGGAAATTATGAAATGTGTGTTAAGGCAGGCTTAGATGATGGTATGAACTACACTGAGCAAGTTTTTTACAAAAAATAGAAGCATGTTTTTGAAAGGAATCAAATATACATTACAGAAAAAAAAAAGAAAGGTCTTGGTGAAGATAGTCAAAAATCTGTCAGTACCTCTGAAGCACCCTGGCGGGAAACCGAGCTTTCTGAGGGCCACAAGCACCCCTCCTGGAATGTGGAAGAAAACAACAAAAAAAGAAAAATTAATACATCACATCACCATTCTGCCTCATTATCACAGCTCTTACCAGCAGTCATCTTCTAAGGACTGGCTGTCTCTAGGAGTTAAACAAACAACATCCCACCCTCTTCTTCCCAAAACATGAGCAAAGAACAGCTCTGTTCCCAAGCAACTCAAGCCTGGTCCATTTTGCAAGTGCCAAGATGCCACCCAGAGCACCCAGCCCCACAGACCATAAGGATGCAGCAAGCTGGTGGTGGCTGAGAGAGTGTGGCAATGCAGGGAGATGACAGGAGACACCTCAGCATCTTGAGTGCTGAGCAGGTATCTGTCACCTCCCAAACCAGCAAGGGTGGCAGGTCTGACAAAGGTCTGCCAGGCAGGATCCCAATTACACACAGGCAAAACACTTCACAACAAAGCCTGGCGTCTGTAATCTCAGTGAAGTGACAGACATACCAAGCCCAGGGATAATCTGGTCAAAACTGCCAGTGCCCAATTCCCACCATAAACAGTAGTTAAAGCAGCTGAGGTTTCAGCACCTTTTTCAACAGCTTCTCCAACCACCTTCTCAGGTCAAAATATTTTCTCTCTCATGCTTTGAAATGCTGTTCTGACATCACACCAGCACTCAAGGCAGAATAAAAGGGTGAAGAACAGTATGTCAATACGGGAAAATAACTTAAAGTGTATCATTATTTTTCTTCTCAATTAATTGTTTAGAGCAGCAGTAACTCCTGCAATGATTTTATTGGAAAATTTTGAGGCTGAAAAGAACATATCAGAGCAGCTATAAAGCACAGAACTTAATCTTGGTGCACAAAGAGAAAATCAAAATATTGTATAGTCATGACTATTTTCTTGATGTTAATTCAAGTTTTACAGACATAAGAAATTTCAGGAACTGGAAGGAAAATGCACACTGTCCCCAAAAGCATTACCATGTATAGACTGCTTCCAAATCTTACTGTACTGCTTCTTCTCACCATAGCATCTTTCAACATATTTCAGATGTAAAAATAGACCCAACGAGATGTTCATCATGACACTCAGAGACCAAAAGCCGTCTGTGATCTTGTCAGGAGAGTCCAGCACAGAGGAAAGCTGCTCTAAGAGGACTCTCCCACAGGATTCAGCTGCTAAGGGAAATGCTCTGAATAGCAAAGCTGGTACACTTCTCTTCTGTAGCTTTAGAGAGCAAAGATAGAGAGAGGCTGACAATTGCAATTATTTACAACTTCCCCAAGTATTCCCCTTTGCAAAGACACGAAAGACAAATCTTATGCAGATTCATGTATTTCAGTGCCTAGATAAGGCTCTGTCAGCTGACGAAATTGTAACTGTGAACTATATACATACATGTATATACATACTTGGACACACATTCCTTTCCCTTCCTTCAGCACTCATTTTAAAATATCCAAGGGTATGTTTGCACAATTAAAGGCAACCAGGTTATCAGCAGTGGACCCAACAGGCTCCAAAGCCATTGCAACTGTTTGTAAAAGCTAAAGTTCTCAATTAACTGCTCCTGAGTTACAGGCTCAGAAGAGAGGGAAAAAGGCAAAACCAACAAGCCAACCCAGAAAGAAAGAAAATCTCCCTCCACCGCTCATATCCCTTAAACTCCCTTATGAAAAGGACTTGCTGATGAGGA
>VXBB01003820.1:268650-281521 GCA_013399915.1 Illadopsis cleaveri
CACACAGGCAAAACACTTCACAACAAAGCCTGGCGTCTGTAATCTCAGTGAAGTGACAGACATACCAAGCCCAGGGATAATCTGGTCAAAACTGCCAGTGCCCAATTCCCACCATAAACAGTAGTTAAAGCAGCTGAGGTTTCAGCACCTTTTTCAACAGCTTCTCCAACCACCTTCTCAGGTCAAAATATTTTCTCTCTCATGCTTTGAAATGCTGTTCTGACATCACACCAGCACTCAAGGCAGAATAAAAGGGTGAAGAACAGTATGTCAATAAGGGAAAATAACTTAAAGTGTATCATTATTTTTCTTCTCAATTAATTGTTTAGAGCAGCAGTAACTCCTGCAATGATTTTATTGGAAAATTTTGAGGCTGAAAAGAACATATCAGAGCAGCTATAAAGCACAGAACTTAATCTTGGTGCACAAAGAGAAAATCAAAATATTGTATAGTCATGACTATTTTCTTGATGTTAATTCAAGTTTTACAGACATAAGAAATTTCAGGAACTGGAAGGAAAATGCACACTGTCCCCAAAAGCATTACCATGTATAGACTGCTTCCAAATCTTACTGTACTGCTTCTTCTCACCATAGCATCTTTCAACATATTTCAGATGTAAAAATAGACCCAACGAGATGTTCATCATGACACTCAGAGACCAAAAGCCGTCTGTGATCTTGTCAGGAGAGTCCAGCACAGAGGAAAGCTGCTCTAAGAGGACTCTCCCACAGGATTCAGCTGCTAAGGGAAATGCTCTGAATAGCAAAGCTGGTACACTTCTCTTCTGTAGCTTTAGAGAGCAAAGACAGAGAGAGGCTGACAATTGCAATTATTTACAACTTCCCCAAGTATTCCCCTTTGCAAAGACACGAAAGACAAATCTTATGCAGATTCATGTATTTCAGTGCCTAGATAAGGCTCTGTCAGCTGACGAAATTGTAACTGTGAACTATATACATACATGTATATACATACTTGGACACACATTCCTTTCCCTTCCTTCAGCACTCATTTTAAAATATCCAAGGGTATGTTTGCACAATTAAAGGCAACCAGGTTATCAGCAGTGGACCCAACAGGCTCCAAAGCCATTGCAACTGTTTGTAAAAGCTAAAGTTCTCAATTAACTGCTCCTGAGTTACAGGCTCAGAAGAGAGGAAAAAAGGCAAAACCAACAAGCCAACCCATAAAGAAAGAAAATCTACCTCCACCGCTCATATCCCTTAAACTCCCTTATGAAAAGGACTTGCTGATGAGGACATGGAAACAAACTTCTATCCTAGGGCTCATCTCCCCAAAGGCAAGAGGGTAAGATGAGCTGAGAGAGATGGTGCAGCATATGGAGAAAAACTCCTTGCATGGAGATGGAACAGGACTTGCTCACTGAGCCAAGACTCCCAGATCTGCTACCAGCCATGCTTAACAGAAATAACTTGTTAGAAGAGAGGAGTTGCCTGTTACTTCTCCTGTTGATGCCTGAATCCCAGAACAATCAAAGGCCCTGCCTGGAGGCACTGCAGCTGCTACAGGGATCCCACTGAGCGTAACCAGGGCACTGGGATGGTCACACCAAGATGAGACCAAAGGAGCCTAAAGCTCTCCCCACTCTGGGATAATAACTACTTGAGAAGGTAAACAGCTCGGGATGCAGCTGAACTCTAGACCTGTGAGATCCTTAGGATGCAAGGATATGTAACAATATCATTCCTGAGACAGCATGTCCTAGAGTTCACCTGTAGCTCCTACCTTCCCTAAGGTTTCCCACAGAGAGAGGAGCAGACCAAATAAATAATTTGGCAGCAGCCAACTCCCAGCAAGATCTGTATCCCAGAAGCCAGAAGAAATCCCCAGGCAGATGGCTGGGTAACCTGTGCTCAGCATGCCCACACTTGGAAAACACCAGGCTCACACATGTGCAGGCCAATCTCACCATGTTTGGTCCAATTACACAGCACAGAATTCTCTCCTCACCAAGGCCAGACTAACTGATCCAACACAGAATTTCTGCCCTCTTGAAATCACTGCATCTACCACAGGAGACTTATCACCTACCTTTCTCAAGTCTTTATGTAAGGGAAATGCCCCCTTCCCTGCACTGGGTAGATACCACCTAACCCTAGGGTTGGTGCCCACCAACTCCACTCATCTTGGGGTGATGGCAAGAGGTGGAGATGAGAAGAAAGCATTGCAAAAGAAAAATATCCCCATGACTAAACCACTCCACCTCGAGACGTAGATTTAGGAGATAATGTGCTGACCTGATCAATCTGGGGTTATTTATACTGAGAGAAAATGTTAGTTCTTACTCTCTGCTTGTCCCTGTGCTTACAGACCTTCCTTTGAAAGCTAAAATGCTTCCCCTGTGCTCCTATCAGTGAAAATCAGATAAGAACTGACAGCATTTGTATTTATATTAGGGATTTGTACAAGTAGTTATCAGGTATGTGCAAACAAGGCTAAACCTGAGCAAATGTAATTTATCCATATTTTGATGAGGGCACTACCTCATTTACCTGCTTCTTATAGACTGTCAATAGCTAGGCCACCTCAACTTGCTCCTTGCTCAAGAGACTTCAGGCATGAGCTTCAACACTTAAAAGCAACAGGGAGAGAAAGCTTATGCATTCATTCCTTATGGTGTATTCCTTTTTAACATTGTTAGGCTTTGGAATGAAAATCCTAGCACCTACCAATAACACCAAGCAGGAAAAATCTTAGGGATCCACCTATGTCTTTTGCTGACCATTGCTATTTTTGGGTTTCACCACAATTCACAGAAATCAACTTTGTGATTAGGTTTTGAAATAGTAGCATCATTTAATAAATCCAGCTGAGTGATTACTTAATTATCTCATGGTGATGATAATTTAACTCAGTATTTAGAGCTTAGTAGTCTCCATAAACCTAGCATAATTTACTATTTCAAATTTTACAAAGCTTTAGAGCCTCTGGAATTAAACAGTGTAGGAAGATGACTTTTTGAGGACATTTTTAAACTCAGGAGCACACACTGTCATCCCACTGCCTCAGCTGAGCATCAGCCCATTGACAGCCAGCAGGAAAGATATTTAGCAGTAGAATGATTTTTAACTTTGGAGAAACTATAGGTAAAAATTTACACTCAGCAGAAGTTTTCCTCAAACTGCAATACAGCAAAAGGATCCCCATGCTTGTTATAGAAGGAAGAGAATTGATTTTCTACATAGTAGCAAGTATGGGGCCATGTTCTGGATTTGTGAGGAAAACAGTGTTGATAACCCAGGGATATTTTCATTATTGCTGCTCAGTGGTGTTTACATAAGAGTCAGGTCTGTGCTCACCTCACCCCACCAGAGAGGGGGCTGGAGGTGCACGAGGAGCTGAGAGGGGACACAGCCTGGACAGCTGATCCCACTGACCAAAGGGACATTCCAGACCATATAGCATCATGACCAGTATGTAGAGCCAGGGGAAGAAGAAGGAAAGGGGGACTTTGGGAGCGAGAGCATTTGTCTTTGCAAGCCACTGTTACACACCACGGAGCACCGATGTCCTGGACATGGATAGACATGTGCCTGTCCCTGGAAAGTGGTGAATGAATTCCCTGTTTTGCTTTCCCTATTAAACTCTCTTGATCTCAGCCCACAAGTTCTCACTTTTACTCTCCTGATTCTCTCCTCCAGCATGCTGGGAGCAAGTGGCTGTGTGGTGCTTAGTTGCCAGCTGGGGTTAAACCATTACAATTCCATATAATCCAAACTTTTCTTTTTTTGATGACTGTTAAGGAGATTTACAGGCTTTCTCTACTATTAAGTTTCTGCAAAATACAACTCTGCCTGAAACGATGTTTTCTGAGAAACAAAAGTCAGTTTTTCACTTTCTAAAAAGCATTACAATTATTAAGAAGGTCCCTCTTTTCCCCTTAAAAAAGATTTTTATTTTATTTTTATACAAAAACGTACCCATGCACACAAATACAGACACTTCTTTTGCAAGCGAAATGTTCCAGATAGCAGTGTAGTTTCTGATTTTGGCCCTAGGTGGTACCTTACACCACATTAAAGCAGTGGCTTGCTGAAAACTCTCCAGAAAGGCACAGGGGCTCATCCCTCCCCATCTTCCTGGGTGACAGAGACCAGCACAGCCTTGAAGACAGCAACAAACACAAGCAAAACAAACTACTGTGTTGTCCCCAACAGAATGATGAGTATTCCAGCAGGACTGCTGATTCCTTTAAAAGCTATTCCTCATGGGCAGGAAAGGTGACACTGTCTAACAGAGCAGTGCACAGCACCAAGGAGAAGTACTAGAGAATTACAGAGTGCCAAATCTCTCACACATAATCTGCCTCCCTATACTTACTGCAATTATTCTTGTTACTTAATGCTTCAAAACTTTTATTTCTCCAACTTCACAGCACTTCATCACTTTAAGTAATCTTCATTTCATTCAGCTGAAGGGAGTAGTACTATTATCCTTCCTCCTTTGTTTGGAGATGAAGCAAGTTGCCCAAGGTGACACACTGAGCCAGGTGCCACCCAAAGCAAGCGCTCCTCGCTTCTAGTCCTACCTGCAGACTTCATGGACAATCCTGCCCTTATTAAACATATAATGACTTTAGTGTGGGAGACTTCAAAGAGCAGCAGCCGAGCTCACTGTCCCCCTTGGCAGCACTCCCTGAGGAGAGGCGAGCCCATGTCCCTCAAGGAGACAGCAGGAGAATGCAGTGCACACCCAGCCCCTGCCAAATGATGACTGGGACAAACAAAAAGGTTTGGCAGAGCAGGGTGGTCTACAGCACTCACACACTCTCCTGGCTGTAGACTAGGTTCTTGTTCCCAGTGGGATTTTCTTTCTTTTGCGTATGTCAGTAAGAAAACGAGAATGAGTGGCCCAGGGACACCAGCAGGGAACAGACAGAATAATGCCAATGCCAGTAGGAAATAATTTAAAAGACCAGCAGGAAAGACTAACATTTGAAATTACTGACAAATCCCTGAGCTGTCAATATTATTGCGTATTTTCTGTCACCCTCCTGACATTCCCCTTTTTTTCTGAAATAGCTGGTACAGGGCAGAGGGGAGTATTTTTTACAGCTGTGCTCCTGGAGCTTGGCATCCAAGACTGGCATTCCCAACACAGGTTCTAATGCAAGCTGACTAGGCTGAATAGTAATGCTGCCCTTAGTGCTGGGAGGCAGGGGCTGGTCAGGGCGAGCATCCTGTGTGATGGATGCAGGGATTTGCTGCCAGGAGTAGGCCTAGGGCAGTCCAAGTGTTCAGCACTCATTCAACATCTACTTTATAAAAGAAGGCAACACAAAGACACCAGGAAAAGGAATGAAATTAGGAACATCAGAAGCTCATTAAGTACCTCTGTGTACATCAGTTAATCGCTTTCCCCTCAATGTCCCCGTGGAAATCACTGGTGATGACATTAAGAGTTAATCACTGGGAAGCAAGATTTATCTTTGTTTTGTCCCAGCAAACAGCAGAGTGCCACAGCAGCAGCTCAGCTGCAGCTACCTACATTCCAGCAGGATGCTTTTTGTTACCAGCAATAGTGCCCTCCTGACACAAGGTCAACAAAGGCACAGCCAGCAACACTGATCTCCCCTTGGATATCAGACACACATACCCTGTGCACAGATGTGCCTTTCCAAGGCTGCCACGTGGCTCTGCCCCAAAATCCCCCAGCACTGCCAGTAGCATCAGTTGCTCCCGCACAAGAGGTTCTGTTGTTTCAAAGTGAAGCAGCCCCTGGGCATGCTCCTGGTGTACTCCACACCCTATGGTTTTGCATCCCTCTCAGGTGTTCTCCAACCCTTGGCTTGCTCCCAGCTGTGAAGTCTAACACTACTGATGGATAAGCCAGCAGCAGGAAACGTTCAATATTTTATCCATTGTGATACAGACACTGTTCAGGACCTTGCAGGCTCACTCCAACACCGTTATCGCTCAGCATCTTTCCACCTCAATTATGACCCCAAAACTCTCATTTCTGTTAATGTTAAAAGAGGGTTGAAATGTTTAATAGCCTCACTAGCAGAGGGCAGGCTTGCCATGAGAGGGCAGGCAGCACCCTCAGCAATGCAGAAGCACCCACTGCTCTTGACCACTCAGTGCTTGTCCTGCCCTTGGCTGTGATTTGCTTAAGGCCTTGGCCCAATAACCAAGGCAATAAAACACCAAAGACCAGGGGAAAGACTGAAAGGTGATACTCCAGAGGAATGAAAAGAAAACTAAAGAAAAAATATAAAGATGAACCGGTGGTCACATAGAAAAGTGTATTTACAGAACCAGCATGTAACAACAACACTTCGTGTGCACTTGCCAAAGAGCAGCCTTTTTTTTCTATGACTGGTTCTTTTTCTGCCCTTCAAACACTATTTCAAATGTTAACATTTGTTATTGCAGTGATTTAATCTTTTCAACATTCTAATATCTGACTTGGCCTGGAAATTGAAATTCTCATTATCATCCTCTTTTTTTTTTTTTTTTAATTTAAAGGTGTTTGTTTAGGGGTTTTGTGTTTTTTGGGTTTTTTTGTTTTTGTTGGTGTGCTTGTACAACCATGAAGAAGTTCAAGCAGAAAAAGAAATCCACTAATATCTTTTATTTCATCCTTCTGATGACTAACCCATGAGTTTTACAGGTGTGAGGCTGGTAAAAAAAGCAGTAGATAATTTACCTGATCACTCCTATTACACTCTCTAGAAGAGCCAGAGTAAGAGAGATCACTTGTTCAATAGTGAGTCTTTACAAGGCCAGAAACCTGTGTATTTCAGTCACCACCTAGCTGGTGGAAGGCAAGATTATCTAGAAATAGAACAGGCTTAAAGAAAAAGAAAACTGAAGGTAACAAAAGGACAAAAAAAGAAAAAAAGCACCACGTGAATAGGAAAGGCTGCATTCTACATTTTGATACACCTCTGCTACCTCAGTTACATGAAAGGGTGTTCACTTCAGAGTTCACTACAGAATTAGCCAACAGTCAAAAAATTTGTTTTACCATTTTCTTTCAAGAAACATGTCTGAACTTCCATTCACTATTTCTCTACCAAAGTCACAATAATATTTTCTTCAGACATTAGTGGTTAAGAAACATTTATATCTAGTTTTGAGAGTCTATATACCATTAAAAATATTCTCTTGCAAGAAAATCCACTTGGCTAGCATGTGCACATAGAACAAGGGCTGCCTGGTACAAAAGAAGAATTTTAGGAGTGTATCACCTGCATATCACCAGTCACACTATCTATTATCTCGTGCAAGTCACTCCGCTGTGGACAATGAGAACAGACTGGTCATTTGCAGTTTCTCACCACAGAGCACTTACTTTAGTTTTCTGACCCTCATTCTCTGCACCTTGCTTTTAAGGTTTGCATTGCACAGCCAGTTTCTATCAGAATTTCCTTCTAACAGCTGAGACAAAGGAAAACTCAAAGTTTTTAACATCTGAACTCAGACACCTCTAAATCCCCATTCCCCACAAGTATGACCTTCTTCAAAGAAGAGTTGCAGCTTATCAGAAATTCAGATGAGTAATAGTGATGACAAACCTATACCAAACGCTTTCAGAAGAATTAGTAACTGGTTCTTGCCATCCCTTCAATTCCCATGAAGTGCTCACTTGGCTCTCATTATCGTTACTTATAATGGTGACATCAAACTGAAACTGAGTCAGTGTTTTAAAAATGGTTTAAGATCAGTTCTGGGTACTAAAGAGCTCCCATGTCCCTGCTGCCAAACTACACGTTCTTCTTCACAAGAAAGTGAAGTGTTCTCCCTCATGCCCAATAGGAAAAAAAACCCCACTTCCTCTGATAACAGACAATAGTAATGAACCATACAAAGGAAATAATGGGTTACTTCATGCATTTGACAGCTTACTACAGTTTAAAGATTTGTGAAGATGAAAATGCATTTCATTTATCTCAAACTATTTCATTTTAGGCATCTGCAGCAATTACAGCTAACGTTTTTCAGACAGAGTTGTGGTTCTTGAATTACAGTGTCCATTTCAAAGCAACATTCAAATTAATCTAGTCAATTTTTCCAGTCAAGTCCACGAGGTTAAGGTTTGACGAGTTCCAGTTTCATCTGTAACCAAATTAGAGCTAAGCATTTGTACACTACTGAAGTGCCAGGCAATGAGGCAGCCCCTCCTTCAGGAGGCAGCTCCTTTCCTCCCCCTACAGCCTCCAAGGGAAGAGCAATTCACCCCAGCAAAATGGCACAGGTGATGTACTAAGAGAGCTTTGGGAACCCTGCACTGTCACACTGTACAGCTGACTTTCGGGGGGAGCTGCCAATTGCCAGGATTGCCAGGGAGGCAGCTCCACCACAGCCACTGTGGCATCTCTGCCTCCTTCCCTGTCAGTGCTGCCTCCCCTGCTGAAGAGCAAAAGCAAAAAGCTAGCAATTAGTGTTCAGCCAGAGCAGTCCCCTGAGGCCTCTCACCATCACCTTGGCAGCTCCCTAAGGAGCACAAAGAGGGAAGAAACCTAAGACTGGAATGGACAAAAAGGTGAGACTGTGGAGTGAGAACTGGTGTAAACCCTTATGTGATCACATCTCTCAGTTACAATCCAACTTTTTTTGACTGCAAAATGAAGCTGTGAACTCAACAGTGTTACCAGGAATTCAGAGCATCAAAAGGTGACTTCATACATGGCCATCACTGTCAGCAAAGAGGCCAAGGGCACCACTTTGGGAAAAGCACATCAGAAGAAAGGACCTCCCTGCAACACCACAGGACACTGCATGGCCTGTGGGGGATATCCCAAGATCAGGGACACACTGTGGTTAACCCTCACAAGGGAGCAGAGCATCCCACCCAGCAAACCCCGGGCTCACAAGGCAAATTAGGCGCCCATTTACTGTTGGGTTGACTAAACACAGTCTTGACAAGCACTGACTGAGATTCCATCTTAAGCCTTTAACTCTGTAACAACACATGTTAAGCACTCTAGGTCCTTGGAGAGATCCTTCTTCTAGACTCTTCTTGCTGTTTTAGTGAAACAAACACTACATTTTCCTGGGTGTTACAGTACAGCTGCTCTGTACTGTGACGCCTGGGCCCTTACTGGGACCATGGTTTTGATCCAGCCATCAGCCATGGCAGCTTCACAGAACAGTAACAGCAATAAAACTCCAGGGTATCAGACCTGGAAAGTGTATTTCGAATCTTTGCTCCCCAGCTAATCTCCATTCATTCCCCTTCCACACTCCCCTCTCAAATTACAGCAGCAAACACAATGTCACATTTAAGCCTCCAAATGTAAAATGAATATAGGCTACATAAAATATAGCAAGGTCTAAAAATAATCGAAGACAGTGTACCTTAAATTTGTGCTCCAAATTTGTTTTCTACTGACAAATACAACTTTGGCAAAAGACCTAACTATAGGGAGTATTAAAAGTGATATCAGAAGTTTTTCCAGCAGTTGCCTGTAGCAGAGCTCTTTGGGAAGCTTTGCTGCAGGCCCACACAGCACAAGGAAAAGGAGTTTGGTGCAAGGGGCTCACACTCACCGTCTGCAGAGTTTCTTCCTGTCTTCTGCTTTGGCTCTGCCGGTTAATAAAGGAGCGTGTCGAGAGTTTGTAGTGGTTCAACAAGCAGATGATCACTACCACCATAACAGTTATAACCACGATTATAATGATGATTTGAACAAACTCCAGTTCAGCTAAAACAAAGAAAAAAGAGGAAAATGTGTCAACAACACACAGAAAGTTAGCCATCAAAACAACAACCTGAAAAGACCTTCAGTATTTCTCTGAGATAGATCTAGCTTGAGATAACTATTGCTGTCCATTCTGCAAAGTTTTGTGAAGAAAACTGTTCTAAAAAGTACGAAAATTATTTAATTTTTGCCAGAAAAAATTGATCAGCATGAGTGGCTGCAGGTCAAAACTAAGAAGCTTCTTGGTGATCCTTCTCTGCAGCCTCCACAGGTAAAATAAACTCTTCAACATAAACACCACAGATGAGCCTTTTGGACAAAACAACTTCACTGAACAAAAAAACCAAAGAAGCCACATACACACAAACCCCACTCTATTTTAATAGCCACCTATAATACCAATAGAGTCCAGAGGGCTCCATAAGCATCAAAGTCTGAGAGGAATCAGGACACTTCCTCCAGTACACTACCCTTAATTTTTTTATCAAGTAAATAGCATGAAAGCTATTTAACAAGAGTGGAAAACCTTAAGCATATTGAATCTACATGCAGTGTCTTTTTCAATTACTACCTTCTCTCCAACTAGCGTAACGCTAAATTTTCTAGGACTTTCCCAGTCAGGTAAAAATCTAAAAAGAGTTCTGGTACTCTAAAACAAGATATGTTCCACCACGGTTAAAAATGAAACCAGGGCCTTGGCTGTTGCAAGAGATACAATTACAATGAACTCCGTCAGAACCCATCATCTTATCTGAAGCCCTGCCTATACCACAAATATTAAGTATATTTAGAAATGAGTCACTCTTACACCCTTTTGGCTATACTGGAGCAGCAAGGATGAGCAATATAAGGGGAAAAATTGCCCTTTGGAGTTACTGAGTTGATGATATTTCTATGGAAACTGCATTGCTCACAGGGGATGCTCTCATCTTGAAAGACAACTCCAGTTAATGGGAAGAGGCCTTTGGTTGCTAGGCTGGTAGAAAAAGCAAAGAAGCAGTCCAAGTTGCTCAAGTTTCAGTACTTTCCAAAAGGGCACTACGTTTTAGACGCAAAAACATGAACTTTGAGGACCTGATATTAAATTTCTGTTTTAAAAAGCTAACGAGGAAAGAAAGATGACATATAAAAATGAAAGGACAGAATAAATATCAGAAAAAAAGCCCCTTTCCCCCCCATCTCTAATTTGTAGCCACCCTCAGCAGCAGAACACTTGTGCAGACACAACACAACAGTGAAGCTGGGCTAGAAAAACACCACTCAAACATAAAACACAAGATGAACCCGCAGAGGACCCAAAGGAAACCCAAGGCTGTTTCATTATTCTAAGATCTCTTGCAAACAAAACGTCAGGCTACAGGAGCTGGTGTCCAGTGGGGGCTGGTGCCAAGCTCCAGCTGTCTGTCACAAGCCACCGGCAGGCACAGCCACACCACCAAGGTGCTGAGGGCCTACAATCGTCTCCTGAGGAGTAACTAAGCCTACTTAAGACTAAGGAAAGAGTAAAGGGCAAAAATACGCCTATCACTTTATCACTCTTTGCTGTTAAATTCTTCCCACTCATCATTAAGACCACCAACATTTTCAAAGAATTTGGTTAGTCAGTGCTTTGTGCTCTGCTTTTGCTATCAACCCCACACGCAGGGCAGCGATCTTTCTTTTCCCCTCTCTTGCGTCACTGCAAGTTAACAATGTCGGCTCCAAAAGATCAGAAAGCCGGAAGAACAGAATTAATTAAAAAAATAAACCCACCCAAACCACAGTTAAGTTAAAAGTCAGTTTTTCTTGGCTCAGAAACACAGAACACAGACTTGACACAGTTGACAACTTCTGCAATTCACGTTCTGTGGCTACTGAAGTACTAAAGGGTTTCTTTATCCAAACTTTCTTTGGGTCCATGTCACACTTTAGACTGGAAATTAAGAGACTGTTGCTAAAGGGCAACATGCAAAACAAGCAAGGTTGATTCAGGCTTTCCTAGAATGCACAGATCACTAGAACGACATGTTACTTCTCTATCAGCCAAGGGCAGAGTCTTCTAAATTTATCGAGGCCCCTGCATTTCAGTGGCAAGGAACAGTACCTCTCCCTCAGAGATAAGTGATTTGGTCTGTGAGCACTTCCCATGGGAGGGAATAATTTGAAAATGTTTGATTAAAACACGGTCATATAATAAAGAAAATAAAAACCACAGCTGTGAGCACATGGGATTTCCCAGGTCCAGTTTACACTGTAAACACCAAACTGCAACAAAACACCTCACTGATGTTCAAGAGGATTTCCTCCATGGAAAGCACGATAATTTTAAATCTCTTCTTCCTCCTGAGCGACATTGCTGCTGCTCATTAGGTTAGCAGCAGTAAAAAGCAAAGGCAGACCGCAGCAGCGGTCTGTATTTGCTGGCACTGATCAAGGCCATTTAAATAGCTCCTAGCGGCTGCTGACAGGCACTGGGTCACCCCGGCCCCCACCACGTCCCCCACCCAACACCTGCCAGGCGTGAAGGACCACCGTCTTCCAGACAGGCATCTCCTCCGGCCCACTTGTCCTATAAATTTACTGGGAAAGAAACCTGGCAAAGCTTCAGGAAGAGAAATGCTTTGGTTTTACTACCCCAAGCCTGTCAGGCTCATACATATCCGTTTCTTTACACGCAAGAAACAACATTTCTAATAAAAAATCTCCGGAGAAAAAAAAAACGTAAAACCAAACACAACGTTTCAGGGTAAACGCCCAACACGGAAAAGACAACTAACTGCACGTTGAATCAAACCGCCTTCCCACAAGAGCTCGAAAAGAGCGACACAATTGACAACCCTACCAGCAACACACCAGACCGTCCCCCCGAGCCTCCCCCCGACACAGACCCCGCAGCTCCGCCGGCGAGTGCTCCCGGGCGGGCCGGGCTGTGTGGTGCCCCGGGCCGCATCCCGCGGTCCCTGCCCCTGCGGACGCGCCGGTACCTCTTTCCAACAACAGGTCTTTTAACCGCGCATCCTTCACCGCTGTCTTGTTAAGCCGCTCACTGGACATGCTCGCCTTCGCCGGGCGGGTGCCCCAAGCCGCTCCGCCAGCCCCCGCGGCGGGCACCGCATCCCCGGCAGCCCCGGGTTCCATCCAGCGAGGGGACACGGTCAGGGAGGCTGCCAGGGAGCCTCCCGCCCGCGCCTCTGCCGGCGCTCGGAGCGCGGCTGTCGCCC
>VXBB01003820.1:281628-293637 GCA_013399915.1 Illadopsis cleaveri
CCCCGCCCCGCCCACCGGGACGGGACCGCGCGCGGCCGGACGCGCTCCCGGCCCTGCGAGCTTCAAAGGGCACCGGCAACCAAATCTCGCCCCCAACGCCACACAGACAGCGAGAGTGATCCAGGGATCTTCCCAGCTGCCCGGCCGCACGTTCCTTATCCAGAGTTTCACGGGCAGTCGTATGTGTGCGTGTGCGTAAAATATTAGGGAGCCGCATCCTGGAGCTATACTGTAAAACCATAACCATCAGAAGGAACAATGCCTGTAACCGCAAGTTTAAAAAAATTAAAAAATCTAAAGGAGGGAAAAGAAGAACAGAGGGCTCCAGCCGCATTTGTGTTTCTTTGGCAGAACTCCCAGCTCCAGCAGTGCCTGCCTTCCCCTGAAGCCCTGTGCCTGCCAGTGAACCCCTCTGCTGTCCCTGAACTTCCGTGCCTGCCCCTAAACTCCTCTGCCTATCCTTCACCCCCTCTGGCCCCTCTGAACCCCTATGCCTGCCCCAGCCCTGCCACTGAGCCAGCCTTCCTGGCTGATGAACACTGCCAGATGGGTTCCTCATCCCGGTCCCCACCTGTATTCCAGCTCAGAGCACCACAACGGAGGCCAGCAGCAGGGACTTAGGGCTGTCCCTGCTGCCACTGTGCACAGGAGCAGCACAGTCCCACAGTGTCTCTGCCATGTTAGGAAGCACCATTAGCACCGTGTCCCTCAACTCCCAGGATGTTCCTCCTATACTGGCTTTACCGTCATGGCCGAGACTCCTCCCATTCCTAGTTACTCCCCTGGATTATGGTGGGAATCCCAAAGCACTGCATAAGACCAGTGTGTTTACATGAACAAGAAAAGTGAGTTCACCCTCTGGTCCACACGGCCAGGGCCTTGGAGCTCCTGAAGGCAGAGGAGATGGCTGCAGCACTGGTGAGGCTCCATGTCCTCTCCCAGCAGGCTGTGGCTGGCTCAGCTCACACCAGCACTGCTCTCACCCACACACAGCACAGGCCCCCAGGACACTCTGGCACTGACCATGGAAGCAGACCCATGCCTTTCATGTCTCTAAATCCCATGGACCAGCCTCAAATAAAAAGATGCCCTAACTCAAAGTCAAAGAGCAAAAGCCAGGAGGGGAAAGAGGCTGAGCGGAGTGGGCGTGCTTGCAGTCACCTATCAAGCAAGCATATCAAGCTATGAAGAGCCAGGGGGTTAAAAATATTAGGGAGACATATCCTGCTATATATATCCACACAGCAGGGTTACAGGCTAACCCCACTGTCTGGATTTATTAAACTGTTGTTGACATTTAGCTTGATACTGCAAGGTCTAAGGCCTCAATCCAAACACAACAGTCAAGCTGGGGGACAGTGATTGTGGACTGTAAATAAATATCCTTTGAGAGTTCCTAGAAGAGCAGAATGAGTTTAAATTATATGTCAATTGAATGCTTTTGTGCAAGTGGAGTATTAACCAAGTACAGCACTGTTACCAGCAGAGAGAAGTAATTCAGTACAGATATCAGATGTGGAGCACCTTCAAAATTACAATCTGATTGTCCTTAAACTACTTTGAAGACAATTAATTCAACAGACCAGACTTCTAAACATGGCTGTTTTATGGGCATACTCAACGTGTACAGAGCTGCTGCTGAGGCCAATTACCTTTCTGTTGCAAACTCTGTTTTCAAGGACTTTGTAAGACAAAGTTTCTGAGCCAAAGACTGACCTACATACATCATTCCCCAATCTTGTATTTAAAATGAGAAGTTGGTTTCAGATGAGTGCAGTTTAAAGACTACAAAAAAAGCAGAAAACAAACCAAATTAATATATTGGTATTAATGCCTCTCCTTTACTCATACAACTGAACTGTAGATGTTTAGAGTCTTCAGTTCCTGAAGAGCATTAACTTATGACATAAAATAATTGCTTTGGCAAGACTGGGGGTTCAGCACACAGTCTTCATAACTAACACACTTCCTCTCTAGTCCAGTACCCAACCCACCAACTATTATTGTACAAGTGCAGGAACAATGACTGCACAATGGTTACAGACTTCTGTATCCATAAGTAGTGCACCTGATAAGCATCTTCAAGAATGTCCTCAGCACAATATTTGGCTCATCACCTATTTATTAAGAATTTACCACTAACTTTTAAATGTAAATCAAGCCATATGCCAGAGAGCCCATATAAATTTCTCTATCAACAAAAATGGGGGACCAGTTTCCTGCTAAAATTCCAAGTAGCAGGTTCCACCATGACCTCTGAGCAGGACGGCTGCTCTGGCATGAGGGTTGAAGCTCCTTAAGCAGGTTCTGGCACAGAGTCATAATGCTTCTCCACAGGCCATTACAAGTCTAGCATATTAATGATAAAACCAAGGGCTAGTTAAACTTGGTAACAGGTGAAATTTTATGAAGGACATGTTCACTGATCTGTCTCCTCAGATTATTACTGGGAAAATGAAAGACTCATTCTGGAACCCACAAGAACAAAACCTATTTTTTTTATTATTATTATTATTTTACTGTTAGTAAAGATGTTAATCTCAAGTGTAAAGAAACAGTCATGCTTTGGTGACCAAAACTGGACAGATGCTGCTTTCTCAGTATGAATTTTGCATTTCTGCTACTTCTCCTTTTTTTTCTCTGATTCTCTAAAGACATTACTGACTGTGGGCTGGTTGTTGGCTAGCCCTTACTTTGAAAAAACCCACAGTCTTGAAAGTGCACAAGCAGGGATTGTTTCCTCCTGCCTGCAGCCAGCCCCTTGGGGTCACTCACCTGGGGAACCTGGACAGTGTGTGTGCAGAGGTGCTCCCCCCTCCCTGCACTGTCAAGCAACTTCAAGGCTTTAAGCAACTGCAGATGCACCCATTGAATGCCCATGCCTCCACCTCTCAAACTGCCACCTGGGGGAAATTTTCACCTTTCTGATTAAATCCGGTGTTTAAGTTTGTCAGAAAAAGATACAGAGGAAGGGCACCAACCCAGGGAAAAAAAAAAAGTGCTTTTTTCATAGGCAGTGAACTCAAGTAACTGATTTGCCAGCAGTATGTATCCAGAGGTATTATGTTGCATTTAATGTGCTTAGGTGCAAGGAACAAGCAGATGGGAGCACTGTGAAGAGATTAGCAACACAACCCAAAAGAAGTAAAGTTGGTGGAGAGAAGAAGGTAGTATTTAAGGCCTCTAAATTAACTCCCTGTTAAAGCTGTTCTTTGCTCTGCAGTAATAGAAAGGATTAGAAAATTCAAGCAGTCCTTCATATGCATAGTTAGTTGCACAGCCTGAGAGTGATCCCTGTGCTGTCCACACATGCAGTGGTTTCTTTTCCTGTACTGGACGGAGGGTTCAGTCAGGGACACTGAATTATAACATGCTGATTTAAAAGTAATCACCGTTTCAGACCTGACTAGCACTGGCTCTGTTTACACTGGCGAGTGAGAAAATCTACTTATGAATGATCCCCACTGCAGTTCTATTAGTCCTCACATGTTGGCTCGACATAGGCAATTTGCAGTCGTCTGTTCCAGCAGGGTTAAATGGTACAGTGAGCATAATGCCCTGGCCCTGTTTACCCTGGAGATTACACTGCGGGTAACTTCGATGCTCCCCTGCCACTGCTGAAAAACAGGTACAGAATTTCCTGGTGCTGATGCTTGAGGAATGAGAAGCTCTGGGCAGGGAAAGGCAGCTGTAAATATGAGGAAGATAATCAACCTGGACTATTCAGACCAGGAAAACATCCCCAAGGAGATGAAGTAACGAGATGTCTGAGAAACAAAATTTCCCACCATTAGGGTGAATATTGTGATACAGTGGCTTCCATGTGTTTTAGTTGTTGCTACTTCAAGCCTCCATTTAGTTCTGTCCAAAATTAGTGAACAAAATCAGCTGCACTGAAAATACTGCACCTCCTTCCGTCCTTAAGTTTGATCACATTCCACAGCTTTTGTCACATTTTGAGCTCAAATCAACTAAGTGTAAAAATGAGCTATTTAAGTAAGAGGAAAGGCAAGAAAGGATTGCAATATTGTTTGTTTGGGGTTTTTTAAATTCTGTTATTATTCAGAGCTCTCCCAGCAGTACTTGCAATCAGTACCTGGTACTAGATTCTGTGGAGTCTCTGGTTGCAGCATGACTGCCCTGCCTAAGCTCCCTGTGGTTTCCAGGCAATTCCCAGCAAGTACAGGAAAGAAAGAATCATCCCTCATTATTATTTTTTTTTTCTTTTCAAGCAGGAGCTAGAAGAAGTGCACTAAGGACCACATTAAAAAGCTGAGAGATCACATCATGCATTATCCTGCCATAGGAATGGATGAAAGTTAAATGAGGGATAGAATTAGAATGGATGCTAGAATAAAGCATATGCAAAAATCCACCTCCAACACAAAACTGAAAGCCCTGTTGTAGAAGTATAGGTTGCTAAATAAGCTATTAGTGGTATTTTAGACACACAAAGAACGTTCATTCTTCCACTAAAGAACATACTTCAGTTACAGAGAGTATCCTGCCAGGTGGATTATTCGCTCCATAAATCTCAATTGCCAGCAAACTCCCTGGCAGCCAGGAAAAGAAAACAACAGGCACTCGACTGCAGGTTAACAGACTATCAAATATTTTAGTACTTTCTGACTATGGTGCATGCAAAGACTTCAAAAAGCTGGAGAGTGCAGAAAGATCACAAGGAAACCCAGCAACCCTGGTCTAAAAAAAGAAGAAAATCTAAGGGCAAGACAGAACAGAGACAAGACAGAGATAAGAAGGGAGAGCAGAACCAGGATTACAATTCAGTACTAAAAATACAGGTAGAATGTGAAGAGCTGTATTTTATTTCTGACATTAATATAATCAGCTAGTTTAGAGATACAAAGCTCTGCCTCACTGATGGTGCTGTCTTGTACCCGAAAGTAAAGAATGAAAAGAGAACCTGGAAAAAGTATTCGAAGAGATAAGGGGAACAAAGGCAATCAACAGAATGCAAAATTTGAGGTCAGTGATGACATAAAAATAATGCTTTTAAAGGACTACAATGCCAATATAAGCTAGCGTTAACATTTAAAAGCAAGCAAAGGAAAGACTTTAATACTGGTAGATGGATCTTCACACAAAACAAAGGAATTTGTTTTCTTTCATCCTGCAGTTTTCTTATCATTTGTCTTGCAGCATTTACATACATGCTGTCTGGATGTGTAATCATAAGGGAAATTAACCCTAGATAACCTCATGCTGCAGCACGTTTACAGAAATTGCTCTAGAGAAAACAACTCTAGGAATAAAATGAGGGATGTTCAAACCATCAGAAATCAAGTGAGTCACAGACACGATAGGTCTGAAGGACGGGAAAAATTTCTTTATGAGAACATGCCATTAAACATTACAATCAAGCATAAAATTGCTCTGCCACAGTATTTTGTTTTATTTGCATTGTTAAATTTCTTCTCCTAACAATAATGGATAGTTTATAGCACTAATGATTTATACTAAAGGAGCTGTGTAAATGATCCCAAATGGGCACCTTCTTTCTTAAGAACCACAGACTCAGTTTCCTTCAGCTTGATCGCAGATCGGTGACTCACACAAATTTCACATCTGCCTGAGGATACAATGGTGCAGCTTCTAACGAGGTTTCACGATGGATTAAGCTCCTCTGGTGCAAGAGAGGTGTAAAAACTTATGCCAATTTAGAAAAGCACGCTGCGTTTCCACAAATTGCCATGGTGCAAGAGCTACAGAGGCTCTGCCATTAACAACTGTTATCACATTACTAAGTTCATTACTTCTGGCTTCTGCAGGCCCACTTAAAATAAAATATGTGGCTGGCATACAATCCGTGTATGTCCATGCACAGAAACACAAATTTTCCCCAATAAATCAATGTAATTGATCACATTGTACAAGTATTTCAATGTGTCTGCAAAACGCATTTATCTCATTTGCAGTGCACCCCCAAAAGAGGTGAGGATCAAGATTTTGGTGGGCAAAATGATTTGGATTTGCTCTAGTTTGTAACCCTCCTTATGATATAACAGAGTAATCTATTCCCAATCCACAGCATTCCGAAACAGTAAAGTCAGGCTCCCTCAAATCAGAAGAGTGACATAAAACAACCCTGTGGGATCCACCTAGATCTTATCCTTCCAGAATGTCCTTGACCTTCATGTCAAAATTAAGGTATTCATTCATGCTTGATTCCAGCAGCTGAAGCATTAAGAAAATCATTTAATTTAAGGGAAAATCTTGAGAAAGGACAACACTGAGAATAAGAATCAGAATCTAGTCAAGATTTCTAAGGCCAGCAAGAACAAGAATAACTGCAGATAAAAAGTACTCAGGTCACGGGGAAGTATCAGGAAGGCTGTAATGTACTTCCTTTCTGACTAATGGCCTAAGGGAGCGTGTGGACAATAATCCTCAAGCAGGAGATGTGAGGAGGAAATAGGAGAAAAAGTCCACAGAGAATGTCAGTTGTCAAATGCTTCCTGCAGTTTTTCCATAACCACTTATCGGGAGCCAGTTTTAACGCATCATCACAGGCATTCCTCAGCAAGCAGCAGCGTTTCTGTCACTTCCTTCAGACTGGAAAAGGAGTAAGACTTCCCAAAAATACATCTTCTAGAAAAGAGGAAATTAGGCAAGCAAGCTCAGCACTCAATGGGAATGGGATACCTCACTGTTACTTGTGAAAAGCAGACCTCTGAGTAAACCACCAGCGAAACGACAACCACACTGCAGAAGCTACCAGGCTATTTTTACCACAGCAGAATATGTTATCTTTTCATTTTGTAGAAAGGCAATAAAAATTCATAAGATTCATGCTCTGCATTTAAAGAGAAAAGCTTGGTAATACAGCATTCAGACCACATGGTTTTTAACATTACCATGAATGGTCTAAGTTCTTCAGTCTTCTGACATGTTCACAGGGATGGTGTTTACATTGACTTGTTCATAGTACATCATATCACATTTTAATGATTCAGTTCGCTCTGACAAAAGGAAACATCTGCCATAATTTTTTTCTTTCGTGAACTTTATCACAATTAAAAATCTGACGTTTCACCAGCGTGTGTGCCAACTGAGAGGAACGCCAAGTTCGGCACTTCCCGATACATACAAATGAGTGCGGCATGAACAGCTAGTACCAACAGCACCAAGCCATCACTGACTTGTCAGTTCTCACCACAAAAGAGAAGAAAGATCACAGTTTGTGGGCAATAATTTTATAATCTTGGTCTGGTTTCCATATGACAGAGTGCAAGAGAGAGAAAGAAAAAAAAAAAGATAAAAAGAACGTTTTGCAGCTCTGTGTGATGACAACATAAGATTTCTATGTCTTGCCCTATTGCAGCCAGAAAAATATTAAAGCAGCATGTCAAAACTGGCATAGCTTCTAAAAAAATGATTTCCAAACATTGCTTGATGGACAGCAACCTAGCAACTCGATACAAAGCTTAAATCTGCATCTCTTTTACATAAAATGAGACCAATCCCACCCAATGCAATGACAGTATTCTCGTTTTCAGCAGAATTAATGGTATCTACAAACTCAAGCCACTTCTGAGACACTACATATGACAGGAAGGCAGCTTGACCGTTTACCATGAGGACCACCAACCTCTTGTACTCTCTGTAAGGGCAGGCGAACTTTTGTATTTCTAGGCAGTTTAAATGACACTGTCATTTCAGGATGGAAGCCAAGAGCCAGGAACAAAACCAGCAGCCATGCAGTGCTAGCTCATATGTGGAGTAGCGGAGTCCCACTCTACTGTGATGTTACTAAGCCCAGGCAGTCAGAAGGATCGATGTTTCTGAACAGAATCCAGGACAGAGCTGGGGTCTCAGTGATGGTTGAGAGGTGTTCTCTAACACTGCCCCTCCATCCATTTTTTCCCTGTAGCCCTAACATAACATTCGATCAGGTAGGATACAATAAAACTTGAAGTGTCTCATAGGGGGACTTCAGGTACCAAGAAAGGAAAAATGACCCTGCATACAGAATATGCAAGACTGCATACAAGGTATGGCATAGATGCTCAGGGAGATGCATCATCTACTAGCTACAAGATCAGACTGAGCCTGAGATTCTCTCCTTAACTCTGTCACAGACCTGTTAGTGACCTAGCTCTTCCTGCCTGTCATCTCCATTCTTCTCTGTCTGGGTACCACAGCAGCACCTACACAGCACTTCCACAGAGCATGGCCTCACCTCAGCCTTCACACACCGTCCACTATCAGTACCATATGCCACTTGGACTGCGAAGCCGCTTTTGAAGATGACATGTGAGCACCTAAATCACAAAGATGCATTTTCAAAATCTGCCCAGTGGTAAGTGGACAGGTGCCTTTTCCCAATTAGCAAAAGGCTGGTCCCAAGGGACTGCAATGGTATTTTCCTGCGTGTGACAGCAAAAAAACAAAATTTGCTTGAAATCTTACCAGATGCACTGGGAAATGATAGCTAATGCATCTTACAGTTGGTTGGCTGGTATTTTTGGATGGGAGGCTGCATTTCAAACTACTTCATCCTGCATTCCCACTCTGTACAACTGCACATCCGACATTGTACTGACTCACCGGTAGCATTTTTGTGCAGCCCACTAAAGAGATAACACTGCACCCCATTTGGGTGGGGCAAGGCTTTCTGGGTGAATTGACTTGTTGGAGAGGAAGTTTTGAGAGTAAGATACTCTTTTTCAGGGTCACAGAGAAACCGTGATCTCCTGTGCGTGCATGCAGAGCAGGAAAAACACATCCCCTCCCTCTCACTTCTCCATGTTACCCCATTGAGGCAGAAAAACTACTGCAGAAAAACTACTGATGCTTTACGTTTGGTGCAGCCCTTATTTTTAATATGAAATGTGGGGTTTCATTAGGATTAAGGTAAAGGGTTAAAACCAAATAAATCCAAGTTCTTATGCAGCCTTCAGGGAGAGGGCTAAGCTTTTTGCCCAGCCTAGGAGGGGATGCTGACCACACAGCACGCCTTCCAGGCTGCCTCCAGGCAAACCCAGGGCAGACAAAGCCTTCTGGAGAAGCAAAGGGCAGAGAGATGTCTCCATCATCCCTTCCAGTCTGGGATCAGGGGTCTCTGCCACACTTCTGATCCGCTGAGTTTTAAGTCAAAGCTGCAGAGAATCGGCCTGAGCCAGGCAAGCGTTTTATAGTGCTGTTCTGTGATCCCCTGCCACCGGCGCCGCTTCACGCATTCGTGCAATGATTCCAGAAACAGCCTTGACTGCTCACCCATTAATTGTGAGGTGCGAGTCAGGTTTGCACTGCTGGGAGACAGGCTATTTTTACCACACTTAGGATGTGCTGTCACAACGTTAAATCCCAGTTGCAGATTTACCAAAAGCGCTAAGGGGATTTGTCCGGGATTTCAGGGTGCCGGCATCCTGATCTGCATAGCGGCTCAGACCAGGCTTTTTGCCATTCATAAGTCCCAGACAAATGACTCGTGAGAGTGTGCAGCCTGCCAGCACAGCGCATATCCAGCAAGCACGTGGGGTCTGGGATGCGTCTGACACCGGAGGCATGTGCTGGCCACCTGCACACGGCATCCCAGCCTCCCCTACGCACTGCGTGCCAGACTTCACCCCACACCTGTGTGCGTGTGTGCACCTCTCTTCCCTGCACAACGCCTGGGTACACCACACCACGAGGACCACACATGTGGCACGTGGGGCACGTGGGAAAGGCCTGGCCACACAGCCCGTGCCCTCAGGCAGGGCAGCATTTACTCCCTGTACATCCCACGCCATTCCTGCTTTCTGTAGTCTCAACCAAGTGCAGCACAAACTTGCAATTGCTTCCCTTATAAAGTTTATACCCTGCAGCAAGAGCTTCCCAGCCACCTCTGCCCTCAGGGATCCAATCCCCTGGCTGTAGTAGGTACTCAAAAGGGTCTCCTGGGAGAGATCATTGATGGCTCATGGATAAAGTCTGAGAAATATTGCCATATGACACTCAGGGTGGTGAGGCTGAGGTGCTGCCAATACCTTACCTGCCATATTTCCTGCCTTGAAAGCTGCATGTCATCATATTAGCACAGTTTCGCTAAGTGAATTAGAAAAGGCACGCCCTTTCCAGAGTTTATCCTGGATTTCTTTTAGACACACCGAATACCTTGCTGTTAATGCATCTGGTTTCTGGTTTACACACCTAAGGCAGGAGGAAGGGAATTGCTCAAGCCAAAGTTGTGCTTATAAGTAGCATGAATCTGTCATACAACCCAAACTGGCTCTCAGCTTCAATCTATCCTTTTTTGGGCAGAAACAGCTTAGACATTTTGAATTTAAAAAGACTCTGATTAATTTTTCTTTATTTCCTCTCAGATTTCTTGCTCTGAAAGCTCAGACTAAGGCTTTTTGTTCATTGTAGGTGCCTCACCCAAAGCTAACTTAAACCTGAACACCTCTAAAAATTTTTAGGAAGGTGGTTTTCTGTTTTGCTTTGGGGTTTGGTTTTTTTGTTGGTTTGCTTTTGAGGTTTGGGGGGGAAGGCGGGGGGAGGGTTTAACTCTTAGNAGCACAGTGTGAATTTTTGTCACATAAAGAACTGAGTCCTAGTTTCCAAAATGTTCGTATTTTATCTTTTCTGCTATATTTCGCTGTTTCTTCAGTTAATACTTTAACATCCTGCCTGAAACTGAAGCAGTTTTAGGTTCTCCATTGCCTACACATCTTGTCATTTCTAACACGACAGCTCTGTAACCCGTTTGTTTTCTCAGTGCGTCTTTGAGCATCGCTTGTACTTCACAGTGCAGATGTCTAATGCAGATCAAGGCGGGCACTGCAGTGTATTCTGTTCCAAAAGACATCCCCACCTCCTCATTTGTTTTGCAACATGGCTATCAAAGCACTAAATAACATAATAGTTAGCATACATCCATTGTCTTACATATTATGCATGGTTTATGCATGTTACCTAATTTCTTCACTCCTGTGGAATAGATACAGAGGTGATCTCTTTGTAAATTGTGGATACAAAACAAGTTAATAGCTAAACTAAATAATCAGATCAAAGCCCTTTTTCAAATTTCTGAGGCCAAAATAAATCCCATTTATAAGGAAAAACACACACAAAAAAATTTGTACACTACCTTTTACAAATGAAATGTAGGCTAAAGTTTGGTCGCCGCTTTTTCTCTGTGAGCCTCTAGCCCAAATCCAAAACCTGAGTTCTCTCCCTTAAAGCTCACACCCAGGGGCATGGCTCACTGGTCAATGCAATCTTCAGAGTTTCCCATCTTGAACAATTTATTTTCAGGAACAAAGCCTGGAAGAGATCCAAACCCCCCGTGTGGATTGGCAGCAGCTCAAGATGCTGTCTAGGTGTGTCTGGCTTGCCCAACTAACAACTCTTTCCAGTTCCTCCATGCAGAGCACACTTGTGTTTCACCATACTGCAGAAAACCACCCATAAACTTCCATTTCCTCTTTTCTAAAAAGGACACCAGTTTCTCCCACTAGATCCCCAGCTTTTTGGGCTGTCAGACACTTTGGGGTTTAGCTGGTGGCTTAGAATTCAACAGTGAATGTACGGTTTAGAATTTACAGCTGGGAAAACAATTTCCCAAAATATCTGTATGAATGCAATGCAGAAATATGCCACATTATAACAGTGAGTATTCTTTCTCAAAATGGAAGTGTTACATTTCAAGCACAGCCCTATGCCTCAGATGAGCCAAGAAACTTCTGAAATGAGTAGCAGGCCTTGCTCAGCACCCTGTGTGCAAAGCAGCCTCTTCCTGCTCCTCTTGCCCCTCCAGGTAGCCCTGGCAGAGCAAAGCAAAGTTTCTCAGCTGTGCTGTTAAGGCAAAGTCCCCTCCACATTCTTATCAGGACAGGGTTTCCCAGCTGCCACCATCAAACTGTTACCCCTGCAATGGCTCCTTCTGAAGGTTATTTGTATCCTAGAATCATTTAGGTTGGAANTAGAGGTAAGAGTTGTGGTTCCCAGTGTTAAATCACAAAATTTTGAGGGTCTGTTCTTCTGCTAAAAAAAAAAAAATAA